>JARQOC010000011.1:177859353-177871597 GCA_033576535.1 Allobates femoralis | reverse complement strand
CCGTTGGAAGAGTTTTTCCGTTTGAGTGTGGCCAGCTGCTCTCGACTGCTTGCAGTCATAGTTTTTCTGGCTCGGAATTTTTTTCTTGCTGGCCCATCTGAATGTGAAGTTAGGAGGACCTGTAAGAAAGAGAGGACATTTAGAAAGTTTCAGAGTCAAAATCAACATCTTTCACGATTAGTTTCATAGAGTTCATGTTAAGGGACTGTCCAACCCTTAAAGAGGAGCTGTCACCAAACCAGGCATGGTGATCTAATTACAGCACTGGACGCAGCATGTCTGCAGCACGCAGACAAGGGGTCCCCCAGCACTTGAGCCCCCCTGTACCCCGAGATAATACAGTTAGAAAACTTACATCCTGCAGCCAGAAAGGGACCCTAGTTACCCGCTGTGTACCTTAGATACCAGCCTGTGAGCGGAGAAGGCTGGTAACTAAGGTATACATCGGGTATCTAGACAGCGCGCGCTGCCTAGTTACCCGCAGTTTACCCTGGATACCAGCCTGCAGACATCGTGGAAACTATCTAGAAATCATTTCCACGATGTTGCTGGTAAAATGATCGCTGGTGAGTCTGCCTGTGTGACAGCTCACCAGCGATCATCCGTCAATGTCGCCAGATCGCTGACAACATTGACGCGTGTGACAGCCCCATAACATTTTTACAAATTGCACCCAATGGTCTAAAATAACAAAAAGCTGTAACAGTCACCTAATCATACTTTCCTATGGTCTCATTGATAACATGGCATGTAAACATTACATATTTTGTTTCACCATATTGTGGCTGTAGCCAGGAAAATCCAGACCAGGTGGTTGGCATAAAGGGCCTGTCACACGTGTCAATGTCGCCCGCGATATCACTCATGCGTCACATATTATTCGTCGCACTGAGCGATGTGGAATTATCGCAGGTAAGATGTCACACGCGTCAATATGACCCAGCGATGCGGTGATGTCGCCATCTTACGGACGATCCAGCGAGCGATTTTATTTAGTCGCTTGTACGGTGTCAAAATAGAAAATACGTCGCTGAGTTTAGTGTCACACGCAGCGATGCACAAGGTCTACTGAGCCATGAGCGACAGGCTTTACGTCTGGCAGTGAAACCTGCGATCGGCGATCAGCAACATATCGCTGGTTGCATCGCTTGGTCACACGCTTCAATGTCGCTCCTACGTCACTCCTACGTCGCCTGAGTAACTGAAAATCCGTGACGCATGAGCGACATTGACAGCGATATCGACGCGTTTGACATACCCTTAAGAGTGACAGGAGACTGCTCAGTTTGTTATTTTAGATAAATAACAATGAGCTTGGACAGTCCCTATAAAGGCAAACTGAGAAGAATTGTGTAATGTAATCTGAGATCAGCATGATATAAGTGCAGAGATTCCACTTATAAGGCTGTGTACTGTACAATCAGTATTTTATCATCAGGAGATTATCACTGCATGCCTAGGTGTGACATGCAGAAAAATCCAGTTAATCTGTGTGACTCCGCCTCCACCACTGCTTGACAGATTGCTGACAATTCACAGTGTACACAGGAAGCTTCCAATCAGGGGTGTGGGCGGGTTATACACAGCTCAGCATTCTGACCACTGCTACATCTACAGGGCGCCCCTTAAGTCTGAACACAGGCAAAAATACCATCTTTCAGATTATAAAATGCACCAAATTATAAAAAAAAAAGCACCCCAAATTTAAAAGAAATGTATAATCCAGATAGATTACTGGAGGTGGGGGGAGGGAGTAGTTGTGAAGTTGGGTTACAGAAAGCATCAGCAGGGTCTGTGATGTAGGCAAGTGTCACGGGAGGCGCTGTCGGCATCACAGGGGTGCTGCGGCCAAGTGCTTTGACTGTCCCTGCGATGCTGCGCAATGTGAGGCAGGAGCCATCCAAGCGGTTCTCTTAAAGTGCACTAAATGTCGGCTGTGTGGACTTTAAGGAAATGGCGCCGGGAGGAGGCGCGTGCGCAGATCTCAATCTGTGCATGCATCACTTCCAATGACATTTCCTTCAAGCTCATACAGCTGACATTTACTGCATTTTAACAGACCCCCTGGGATGGTTCCCACCTCCCACAGCATCGCAGGGACACACACCGGCACCCCCGCCCAGGACACCCGCCGGCAGCAGCACTGCCCGTGACATCAGCCGGCAGCATCACCCGTGACACCTAATGGCAGCACTGACTCTGTTGGTGCCTCCTGTGACCCTGCTCCACCATGCACCCTCACGGTAAACTACAACCGGATTAATAAAACGCACCTCCCATTTTCTTCTCAAATTTTTGGGAAGAAAAGGGAGTCTTACACTTCTAAAAATACAGTACATATTTTCAAGAAATTTAATTTATTAACATTGTATTCAATTGGAATATCAAATAACGTCTTCGGTAATTTTTTCCATAATTTGTGATGAAAAAGTTGAAGAGCTTTGCAAAATTCACATGAACCGGATGTAATAAATCCACATTGCCGTCAACTTTAGTACATTCATCTTTTACGCGTTCAATCAAGTTGTCACATCCGTTAGGTTACCTTCACATTTGTGTCCCCTCTGCAGCGTTCTGCAGAGGGGAGCCGCAATGTGACTGCAGCACCGCAAGCCCCTATCTTTATAATGGGATCACACGGTGCTGCGCTTGACTGCACATGACCATGCGCACCCATTCACTGCCATATGTGATCTGTACGCAGGCAGTTGCCCGCGCACAAATCACACAGTCTCGTCCGCACCAGGGACGCGACATGTTGCATTTCTGGTGCGGACAAGAGTGTGTGATTTGTGCGCAGGCATCCACCTGCGCACAGATCACATATGGCAGTGAATGGGTGCGCACGGTCATGCACAGTCAAGCGCAGCACCGTGCGCTCCCATTATAACGATAGGGGCTTGCGGTGCTGCGGTCACATTGCGCTCCCCTCCGCAGAACGCTGCGGAGGGAACGCAAATGTAAAGGCACCTTAGTAAAAGAAACAACAAAAAAAAAAAAAAAAAGGTTTGGTACCATGTTAACCAGGTGAAAAAAAAGAGATTGCTCTCAATGGGAACAAACAAAATCTTTGATGGCCACTTTACACGTCCCAATATCGTTACGATATTGGATACAACGGCACGGGAGCGCACACTTTTTTGGCACTAGTCCAAAATCGCATGGGAGATGTTACACAGGGAGATATCGGCAGGCTACTCAACTGCGATGTCTACGCCCCCTCCTTTGCGCTGTGTACGAGCGACCCAGGGAACGACCATTTAACATGGAAGTGAATAGGGGAAGTTGTGCTCCAAATCGTAGTTGCGCTGTCAGACAGCACGATCCGGCCATTAGTTGTAATACATTTTAGTGGCTAAAAAGGTATCACAACTAATGGCCGCTTTACATGGCACAATATCGTTGTCCAACAACGATAAAAAGTCACTTGGTTCATGCATTGCCGCCAATATTGTTCGTGCGTTGTGTGGTGTAAATGAGCAATGCGATGCAAGAACGATGCCTAAACTATATCGATGGGGAATTGTGCAGGCTCTCCAACTGGCCGATATTGGCTTGACGATCTGGCAGGGGCGTGCTGTGTGACAGCGCAACTACGATTTGGAGCACAACTTCCCCTATTCACTCCCATGTTAAATGGTCGTTCCCTGGTCGCTTGTACACAGCGCAAAGGAGGGGGCGTAGACATCGCAGTTGAATAGCCTGCCGATATCTCCCTGTGTAATATCTCCTATGTGATCTTGGACTAGTGCCAAAAAAGTGTGCGCTCCCGTGCCGTTGTATCCAATATCGTAACGATATTGGGACGTGTAAAGCGGCCATAAGAGGTTATTACTTTGTTTCCACTGAGAGCAATCAATCTGGCATCTGTGATGGTCATTGAGTGCACCTTCCACTATAGTTTACCCCAGAAAAAGTAGTCAAGAGGACTATGGTGAACGAGGAGACCAAGTCACATGGCCACGTGTGTTCCAATCCAGTTATGGAAATTGCCATTTGGCCAGTCTCTTACCACTGGTGAAATGGGCAGGGCGCCATCATGTTGGAACCAATCAGGATGCCCTTCACCTAAACTTTCAAGCTGGGGCATTAACTGATTTCTTAGCATTGTGCGAAGTCCCAACAAGTATGGGCCCAACATATGAGCTTCCCAAAATCAACACCACATTAGATTTTTTGTGCTCCTTGCTGTTTTGCATAGTCAAAACATGTATTGAGCATTCTGCCTGTTAACCTCACCATTCACATAAAACAAAGCTTCATCGCTGAACAGCAAAGAGTCTTCAAGGAAACAATGGTTTTCATCCAATTTATTGGAGAACCAATCACACATCAAGTCATCTATCAAATTGTAGTTCGGTATTTCCGATTTGTCCAGACATTAGGGACACCATGTACATCAGACATAACTATCAAACTGAACAAAGCAATCTGGTAGGTGACACATTGCTGGAATCAGGGTCTGTACACCCACATCATGCTGCTCTCAGATCCTATAGCAATATCGTTGACAGATTCCCTGTCATTTTTCTGTATGATACTAATATTACCCTTGAATAGTGCCTGGGCAGAGCTTTTAAAAACATGTAAAATCATCATAGTACCGTTTGTAGTTTCCATGTTATCAGCATTGTCAGACCCTGGAGAGAGCTGCTGCATTAGTCCTGTCCATTATAAGCAGAGACGATTAGTCCTGTGCTGTATAAACTGTCATGTCATTATGCACGCCTTCTCTGCAGCGCTCTCCTCCCTCCTCCCTTTGCTAACAGTGCAGTGTCAGGTTTCACTTAAGGCTCCGTCACACCATCCAACATCGGCTGCGATGTCAGAAGCGATGCCGCGGGTGCGCGCTCACTTCCGACATTGCAGCCTAGCTGTCACATGGCAAGATTTTGCCGGGGACGGCGCTGCAAGGTTGGCACCACGATTGCTCGCTGGGCTGGGATCAACCCAGCAAGCGATCCGATGCAATGCAGCGAATAGGCGGGATCGGCCATGACATCGCTATTGCGGTGTCACACCCAACGATCCCGCCGGTTGTGCAAGTTGAAGTTGACAGGTTTTCCTGCATGCAGGAAAACCTGTCAACTCCGACTTGAACAACTATCGTTGTTGAATCGCAGGATTCGCAGGTTTCCACGTAACGACGCAACAACTATGTTATTTCAACATCGTTCCTGACACCACTTTTGAACGATGTCGGAAACTATGTTGAAAGGTGTGACGGTACCTTTACAGGTCTGTTCAGTTGATATCACCACCGGGGAGCTACTGCAGGTCTGCCTGATCTAGACTCCATATGTTTCTGTAAAGTAGATACCCTGCTGTGCCAGTTTCTGTGTTGTAGTTCACCTCCTGTGATGCTGCACACATATAGCAGAGAGGAGAATACAGTCCCCCCCACTGATCTCCTGTGCTGTGATGCGACATGCATATTCATGCATGGGGAAAGGACAGCAGAGAACTAAGTCGATCATTCACTGTGAATGACAGATGACATGAATCTCTTTATTTGAAGATTGCAGAAGATAGGAGGGAAATATAAATAAAAGATATACATAAATAAAGAGAGTTTAGAGGGAGGAATAAGATATTGATAGCACTTACATGTGGATTTTTGACCTGACAGTTTTCCTTTAAAGGGGTATTCACAAATTACTATACACCATGTCCCAAGATCCATGGGGCTTTTATACTTCAGACGTTTCTCTGTTGTGGTCCAATCTACGCACTAGATCAGTGGTCTCAAAAAGGAAGCCCACATGTGGTCTGAGGCTTCATTGTGAAGCCTTCAGGCACCATGGACAACTTGACTATGCTGTAGTCCGCGCTTTATTATGTATTCACGGTGCAGCGCTGAGACAAGCTCCCTGGCTCAGCTACTTCAATAATAGCCGATGGCCAATTTCGACATATGAAGTCACCTGGTATAGTCAAGTTGTCCATGATGCCTGAAGGCCGCTGAAAAGATGACACCAAGGCAACAGGACAGGTGAGAAGTGTGTGTGGGGATGGTGGGAGGAAGTGAAAAACAGCACACAATAGGTCATGTTATTGCAAAAAAGGAGATCAAGATGGCCATTACTACTACTTTATAAGGAACACGATCGGGCACCATTACAAAAGGGAGACCGTGATAGGGACATTACTACAAGGGGACCAGGATGGTGACATTGCTACAAGAAGGGGACCAAGATGGGGACATTACTACAAGATGGGGATCAGGATGGGGACATTACTACAATGGAGGATATTACTATAATATGAAGACCAGAATGGGCTCTTTTTACAAGAGGGAGACCAGGATGGGGGCATTACTACAAAAGAATCAGGATGGGGACATTACTACAAAATAGGGAGCAAGATGGGGACATTACTACAAGTGGGGGATCAAAGATTGGGTCATTAATACAAGATGAAGACCAAGATGGGGACATTACTACAAGAGATCAGTGGAAATTACACAAGTAGGATCAAGATGGGGACATTACTACAAGATGAAGACCATCCTAGAAGCACTAAGCACTTTGCAAGGAGGTATGTATGCATGGCTATAACAATTATGGCCTCTCCATGTGTCTTGCTTTATAGAATACTATATGCAATTGGAGGTGCAACAAGTGATTTTTCACTAAGTCACCCTGATCTGGTCTACATATTTAGCCTGTTTAAATTACTGGTCATATACACTCATATTTTTGTGATATGGACAGAATTGGTCCATAGGGTATTTAACAATGTTGTAATTTCTGTACATGTTGTACATCTATTGTAATCTGGATTAATCCTTGTACTACTACTATGGGTTCATGCACATATCTACCGTGTTATAAAGCCGGCATTTATTACAGTCTATGATTCATTTGCTTGTCCACAGACATCTTAAGGAAACCCACTGATAGAAACAGTCTCCTACACTATACTAGATGCCACCCACCCCATATGAAGAAGGCCTTACCACATTCCCAACACGTTCGTGTTAACAGGATTGTTTCAGATTCACATACAAGAGTCAGACATGATGAGATGACAGCGAAGTTCTTTTCTAGGGGCTATTCTACCAAATATGCTAGCTTTTGTAAACAGCTATCATCCCTTCAATCAGGCATTACACCAGGTTGTACGGAGACATTGGCCCATCCTTGGGATGTCCTATAAGTCAATACCTAGGCAACGATTCTTGACTACATCCCAACAGGGTACATTTCCCTGTCTTGGCTGCGTCAATTGCTCTAATGTCACCAAGGGATCGCACTTCACCCACCCTAGGACCGGTAGGTCTTACCCCATCAAGTAAAAGAAAAAGATATTGCGCCACACTGTACAGTATTAATCAGGGGGGATCGGTGATAATACCCCCCTGCTCACCTGGTTCTGTTGTGCCGACCGCACAACAGGTTAATAGGCTGTGGTTTAACTCGGGGTCTCCACGCCAGCTCAGTGCCGAAGGTTATTGCGGTTCACGTAGTCCGCCGGTGATCGGTCCACGTGACAGCAGTAGGGGAGTGTTGATGTGACGTGTGAGAGGTCCTGGAAGCCGAGCCGCTGCTGATCACGCTTCCCAGGAGGGAAGGATAGTGGTGGCCATTCAAAAGTAAAGGTGATAATATGTCAGCGCTCAGAGGCAATTACCAGGACACCGCTCTATCATAAATTACCTTCAGGCTTTATTAATTCGGTATGGGAATCCAGTCTCCACAACACGATTCAACGCAATGAGCGTCTTTATCAAGTGATTACCACAGTGGTAATCACTTGATAAAGACGCTCATTGCGTTGAAACGCGTTGTGGAGACTGGATTCCCATACCGAATTAATAAAGCCTGAAGGTAATTTATGATAGAGCGGTGTCCTGGTAATTGCCTCTGAGCGCTGACATATTATCACCTTTACTTTTGAATGGTTACCCCATCAAGGGGTATTACACGTGAGAGACCTCTTTTGTGGTTTACTTGATTAAATGCCCATGCGGTCTTGGGTATGTGGGTGAAACCACTCAGCATGTCCGGGACCGCATAGGGAAACATAAATCCACCATTAGATGTGGTCAGGTAGCTCTCCCTATCCCATACCACTTTCATGAAATGAAACATTATGTAGCCCAACTACAGTATCAGATCATCGAACATGTCCATGTGGGACGACATGGAGGCAATAGGATCCAGAAACTTAAGGCACAAGAAGCCTTCTGCATCCATCAGTTGCAGACATTAGATACCTATGGTTTGAATCGAGAGATAGACATCAAATGGTAATTTGTTTCAATGAATGGGTATAGATACTAGATATCGCAATTCTGTTTAAGTTCCTGCTTTTATTGTCGAAAATATGGGGTTACTATGAGGGCTATGTTGTTTTTTTTCCCCCTTTTGAACAATGGGATAATTAGTTTAAAGTACTGCATGTCACTGTAATCTTATCCTGGATTCTAGGACCTTTGGACCACATTGGGTACTGCTTTACACGACTTAATGGCTCTCTATGTTCCCATCATTAATGGATCATAATCCTCCATATACATTAGTCTTATTAAAGTTTCCTTGTCACACATTTGTTTACTCCTAAGTAGATCCCAATGTGCTCCATAATCTTAATCCATTTATTACATGTCAACCCTACTGCTGTTATTACTATTTTCTATATGTATACTAATCATTTTTCCCCTTTTACTCCCTTCTCCACAGAGATGTTGAATCCCCAACACGTCCTACAAAGCTTCACTGTTGCCCTGTGATACACAGAATACATCTTCCTAGGGCGCACGTCCGTGCATGTGCAGAACTGCTGCCTGCGTTCCACGCAACGCCGCTTCCTGCATTCCAAATACAGGAAGCAGCATCACTAATTGATCATATTCCTCACACTATTTAGACCCGCGGCACACCAGTAGCAGTCCCCCGCACCTCGATGCTTCACCTCACCAGGTAATATGTCCCTCTCCTGGGCTCCAGACTATGTAGGACTAGGTATATCACTATATTTACACTCACTAAATTTATTTCAGAGATTACCCATTATTACAAGCAGTTTGAGTTGTGCTAAACATGCTGCTGCTTGCAGCTTCTCCCATAGCAAAAGATTTAAAGGTGCAGTACCTCTTTACTAACCCCACAGTTTACGGTATTTTCTATATACAGTTAGGGCCAGAAATATTTGGACAGTGACACAAGTTTTGTTATTTCAGCTGTTTACAAAAACATGTTCAGAAATACAATTACGGTATATATATAATATGGGCTGAAAGTGCACACTCCCAGCTGCAATATGAGAGTTTCCACATCCAAATCGGAGAAAGGGTTTAGGAATCATAGCTCTGTAATGCATAGTCTCCTCTTTTTCAAGGGACCAAAAGTAATTGGATAATGGACTATAAGGTCTGCAATTAACTCTGAAGGCGTCTCCCTCGTTAACCTGTAATCAATGAAGTAGTTAAAAGGTCAGGGGTGTGTGGTTTTGCATTTGGAAGCTGTTGCTGTGACCAGACAACATGCGGTCAAAGGAACTCTCAGTTGAGGTGAAGCAGAACATCCTGAGGCTGAAAAAAAGAAAAAAAATCCATCAGAGAGATAGCAGACATGCTTGGAGTAGCAAAATCAACAGTTGGGTACATTCTGAGAAAAAAGGACATTCTGAGAAAAAAGGAATTGACTGGTGAGCTTGGGAACTGTAAAAGGCCTGGGCGTCCACGGATGACAACAGTGGTGGATGATCGCCGCATACTTTATTTGGTGAAGAAGAACCCGTTCACAACATCAACTGAAGTCCAGAACACTCTCAGTGAAGTAGGTGTATCTGTCTCTAAGTCAACAGTAAACAGAAGACTCCATGACAGTAAATACAAAGGGTTACATCTAGATGCAAACCATTCATCAATTCCAAAAATAGACAGGCCAGAGTTAAATTTGCTGAAAACACCTCAAGAAGCCAGCTCAGTTCTGGAAGAGTATTCTATGGACAGATGAGACAAAGATCAACCTGTACCAGAATGATGGGAAGAAAAAGTTTGGAGAAGAAAGGGAACGGCACATGATCCAAGGCACACCACATCCTCTGTGAAACATGGTCGAGGCAACGTGATGGCATGGGCATGCATGGCTTTCAATGGCACTGGGTCACTTGTGTTTATTGAGGACATAACAGCAGACAAGAGTAGCCGGATGAATTCTGAAGTGTACCGGGATATACTTTCAGCCCAGATTCAGCCAAATGCTGCAAAGTTGATTGGACGGCGCTTCATAGTACAGATGGACAATGACCCCAAGCATACAGCCAAAGCTACCCAGGAGTTCATGAGTGCAAAAAAGTGGAACATTCTGCAATGGCCAAGTCAATCACCAGATCTTAACCCAATTGAGCATGCATTTCACTTGCTGAAATCCAGACTTAAGACGGAAAGACCCACAAACAAGCGAGACCTGAAGGCTGCGGCTGTAAAGTCCTGGCAAAGCATTAAGAAGGAGGAAACCCAGCGTTTGGTGATGTCCATGGGTTCCAGACTTAAGGCAGTGATTGCCTCCAAAGGATTCGCAACAAAATATTGAAAATAAAAATATTTTGGTTGGGTTATGTTTATTTGTCCAATTACTTTTGACCTCCTAAAATGTGGAGTGTTTGTAAAGAAATGTGTACAATTCCTACATTTTCTATCAGATATTTTTGTTCAACCCTTCAAATTAAACGTTACAATCTGCACTTGAATTCTGTTGTAGAGGTTTCATTTCAAATCCAATGTGGTGGCCTGCAGAGCCCAACTCGCGAAAATTGTGTCACTGTCCAAATATTTCTGGCCCTAACTGTAGATCACTTATGCCTTCACTCTTGTATAAAAGTACCACCTTTCTTTCCTTTTATGCTTGGCATGCAGGTTCCACTGGATAAGGACATATATATTAGGGGCTATATCCCCTTCCGCCTTCCTTAGAGGTAAACACTCGTGTATTTCTTTTTTCCCCTCTTAACATGTAGAGGGATTTCTCTTTTGTTCTCATCAATACATGAGTAATTCTTTTCAGAGTCCCTAACCTCTGGATCCGTAGTGTGGGCAATATAGGATGCCCTGATGCTATAGATTGTATATCTTGGGCTCACAGTTATCACCTGCCTGACAGGGTGTGCAACCTATTTTCTCTCATATGTGTATACGTTGTTTTGTCATTTACACTGGTTTAGTGATTTTTTTTATTTCCCATATGCCACGTGAGAGATAAGTACTGAGAGTACACTTGGGGTCCCTCCAAGATACTCATATCTTTTGACTTTTCCAGACCTACCAGGACATTGGCGAGATTACTTATGCAGCCTATATGTTGTTTTTCATAACTTTGTGTCATTTTCATTGTTTACTATAATATAATATATATATATATTAAATTAATATATATATATATATATATATATATATATATATATATATTTTCATATTGTATCATTTATTCCCCACAGATACACCGTTACAATTATACGGTTCAGTCTGATCTATCTTTTGTTAGAGCTGCATAACGTGATATACACACCACAGAATGTATGAACATGCCAGCACGTCTTTTTAGGTACGGCCCTTACAGTTATGCTATAGATTACCTATATATACAGCTGAGTTACAGACAATGGTGTAAGGCTGCCTTCACATTTGCGTATGGAGCGCAGTGTACCAAACGCAGCCAAACGCTTGTGCACATGCGTTCCTATGCTTAACATGGGAACGCATGTGCCTGCGTATGGCTGCGTTTGGCCGCATTTGCGTTCGGATATACATAATTTATGCGCCCTCCGACTGCACTCCAAACCAGCATGCATCATTTTTTTTGTGCATTCGCGGCGCTTTTTCGATCCGCAGTGTCCTCTGCATGACACCGCAGGAGAACGCTGCGGATCTCATTGAAATCTCTCCCGGTGGCCGCTGGTGATCACTGGCGGCCACCGGGAGATCATGCAGAGCCAGCACTGATCTCCCGCCAGTGTCAGCGGGGAGAAACAGCTGATCCGACAGCTGTTTAAATCTCCCGCGCTGACACCGGATAGGGTGATGTCGGCGCGGGAGATTTGAAGCAGCGATCAGCTGTTTCTTATCTCCCACGCTGATATTACCCTATCCGGTGTCAGCGCAGGAGATTTAAACAGCTGTCGGATCAGCTGTATCTCCCCGCTGACACCGTGGGAGATCAGCTGTGGCGGGAGGAGGAGATCTCTGCCGCTGATCTCCTCCTCCCGGCCGCCCCCAGAGACAGCCGATTGGCTGCCGGGG
>JARQOC010000011.1:177848149-177859253 GCA_033576535.1 Allobates femoralis | reverse complement strand
GGGTCTCCCATGGCTCTGTGGGGCTACTACCCTGATATATAGGTCTATAAAAACTTAGTGATTTTCTATGGAGGCGGGCCCTTGTCCTTGAGGCAGCTCGTCCACAAGGGCATTTCACGCCCCTTGCGCCTCTGTACCGCTCATGCCCTTGCCGCCTCGGCTCATGCCATTCAGAAATCCTCGTTCTGCGCGTCCTTGTGTGGGCGACGCAAGCGCAGAGCAAGATTGAGGTGCATGCTCTGCCTCCCACTATGACGTCCTCTCATTTCCCCGCCGTTCTCCATAGCACAACACTGAGCAGGGTGGGGAAATGAGAGGACGTCAAGTTCATTGGATTAAGAGAGCAGCTGCTAAAAAGGCCTTACATACCAGCAAACAGATATTTGAAGCTGCTGGTGCCTCTGGAGACCCTTGAACCTCAAGGTGTAGGATCCTTCAAAGGCTTGCTGTGGGGCATAAACCTACTATTTGGCCACCCCTAAACATGCTCACAAGCAGAAACGGTTTGCAGTAGGCCCAGACATACTTGAAGACTAATTGTCAAACAGTCTTGTTTACTGATGAGTGCCGAGCAACCCTGGATGGTCCAGATGGATGGAGTGGTGGATGGTTGGTGGATGGCCACCATGTCCCAAAAAGGCTACGATGTCAGCGAGGTGGAGGAGTCATGTTTTGGGGCGGAATCATTGGGAAACAGCTGGTAGGCCCCTTGAAGGTTCCTGAAGGTGTAAAAATGACCTCTGCAAAGTATATAGAGTTTGCAATTGGGAACTTTCATCCATGGTACTAAAAGCAGAAACGTGCCTTTAGGAGCAAAATCATCTTCATGCATGAAACCTACTTGGTTTTAAAAATTTTTATCTGTGTAGTTTGTTTTTGCCTTTTTTGATATAATAAAATGTATATATTTTCTAATACTGGGATATGCATAATTGATTCCGCATGAGCTTCTTTAATGTTTATACTGTTATAATTGGGAGGTTTCTTCAATAAAATTTGATGTATACTCTAATGGAGGATGACTTATTACACTGACTGTCATTTGCACCGACCATTTAGGAAAATCAGAGAAAAAGAACATTTGCATATTAATTGGGAACACTGTGTATAACTAACACTGAAAAGTAGAACTTTGTCTTATTACAACATATTAGCAGCTGCAGCTCTCACAGCTCTGCTGTATTACAACAACATTGCACCACTGTCTGCCTGAGATGGAGGCTGAAGCTGAGAGGAACCTGCAGATGTGTCAGTAATAATCATACATAAGGCCACGTTACACAAACAGATATATTGGTCACAGATCTCTGGTTGCAGTGAATTCATGGACACATTGCTCCATTGTACACAGCCACAAAATGGAGCAATGTGTCCATGATTTCACTGCAACCAGAGATCTGTCACCAATATCTGAACAGATATCTGTGTGTGTAACGTGGCCTATAGTGAGATCAGGAGGGCATATAGCAGATATCAGTAATCACACTGGCTCCAGGGATTATTTTAAATAGAAGGGAATGTCTCCAGATTCCTAAACAGATCAGTGTTCTACCCATAGCCTGGAACAGCTCATTTACATATAAGATAGATATGGATATCTCTGGAATAAAACATCAGATCGCAGATATCTACATATCGTTTTATTCAGCTTCCTATGACCTGCAGGTCCATATAGATGGAATAGGAGGGGTGAACCGACTGACAGATTACCTTTAACTCTATGCAACTGGCAACCAGCTGGGGGCACATGGCTACCTTATGCCCACAGTTCTAAAAAGACCTGAAGAAAACTGGCTCTCTAGCACCAACTATTGGACATCGCCTATTTCCCTAGACCCAGCAAAATGCTGTTTGGCAAGATGAGAGTACTGTATGGCTTATAAATTACATACTCCAAATCTCTCTGTCTGTTAAGAAAACTTTGCCACACTGGCAGCTATCCTTGATGACATACAGAATCAGCTGTCACTAACTGATAGGACCACCCACTGGACACAAAATCCCAGAAAGAGCAGGGGTTTAAATGATGAAATCACAGGTTATACTGAATCTTATCTTAGGCGGCCGTCACACACACAGATATCTTGAACGATATTGTAAGCGATCACGTGCACGCGCGATCGCTTACAATATCGCTCACATCACTGGTGAGATGTCACACAGACAGACTCACCAGCGATGTGGACCAGCGAGATCGCAGGTAACTATGGTACACATCGGGTTACTAGGCGCCGCGCGTCGCTTAGTAACCCGACGTGTACCATAGTTACCATCTCCCAGCATAGGCTCTGCCGCTGGGAGATCGTTCATCGTGGTGTTATACACCACGATGAAGCTGTTTGTAAAATCGTTCATCGCAAGATCTGAGGTCCGGAGCTCAGATCTTGATTTTGCGATTTTAACAATTCTCGTTCGTCGTATCTTGCCGTCACACGCAGAGACATCGTTCAAGCGATGTTTAATCTGGCGCGTTCAAGTGATATCTTTCAAGATATCGTAGCGTGTGACGGCCACCTTACAAAACTATATATAAGTCTACTCAGTTCCCCCTGCTCTATAACATGGTGCCTGCAGATTTCACTGCATTTTTCTGGTGACAGGTTCCCTTTAACCCCTTCCCGACCTATGACATAGGAGGACATCATGGGCCGGTAAGGGGTGTTTGATGTGAGCTCCGGCGTGGCGCTCACATCAAAGCCCCGACATCTCATCTGATCTCATCAGCTGAGATGTCAGGGTAACAGCCCTGATCGGATCCAGGATCCGATCGATGCTGTTAACCCCTTGGATCCCGCTGTCAATCACTGACAGCGGGATCCAAGACGGGGAACGCTCCCTTCCACGCCTGCATCGGAGATCCCACGATAATATCACGGGATCTCCGGCAGTCATGAGACAGCCCGGGGTCTTGGCTAGATCACGAATGCTGTCAGAGAGCACTTCCGGGTTGTGGTTGGCGGCGCTTCCAACCACAACACGTCTGCGATTCTGGGTGATACTGATGAGCTGCAGCTTATCGGTATCTCCCAGAAGCGATCGGACTGTGCAGCAAGGTGCCTCTTAAAAAAGGGCTGTGTAAAAATAAGAATTAATTAAAAAAAAAAAAAAAAAAAATTTTTTAAAAGCCTGTAAAAAAAACCCCATAAAAGTTCAAATCACCCCCCTTCACAATAAAGGTATTAAAAAATACACATTTGGTATCGCCGCGTCCAGAATCGCCCGATCTATCAACATACAAAATCAATTGAGAGCCCTAAACTGCGTAACGGAAAAAGTGGTCCAAACGCCAAAATTACGCTTTTTTAGTCGCCGAATCATTGCTATAAAATGCGATAACGGGCGATCAAAACAGCGTATCC
Source organism: Allobates femoralis (assembly GCA_033576535.1). Taxonomy (NCBI): domain Eukaryota; kingdom Metazoa; phylum Chordata; class Amphibia; order Anura; family Aromobatidae; genus Allobates; species Allobates femoralis. The sequence continues at coordinate 177,855,894 of JARQOC010000011.1, read as the reverse complement.
ACCCACAAATGGTATTAGAAAGGTCAGCTCAAGATGCAAAAAATAAGCGTCACACAGCCCCAGATCCCGAAAAATGAGAACGCTACAGGTTGCAAAATATGGCGCAAAAAGTGCGTTTTTTTCCCCCAAACTTCTGAAATTTTTTTAACCACTTAGATACCAGTAAAGGTATACATGTTTGGTATCTACGAAGCCGTACAGACCCGAGGCATCACACCGTCAAGTCGGTTTTACCATATAGTGAACATGGCAGCTAAAAAACGCAAAAAAACAAACGTGTGATTGCGCTTTTTGTGCAATTTCAGCGCACTTGGAATTTTTTTAGTCTTCAATGTGTTTTTTATTTTCAAAAAACAAAGTACACAATAATCAACTTACAACATAAACAGATGGTGTTGGGTAAGGGGTGGGGGGGGGGTAGGGTAGATGTCTCTTGTTTCAACCGAATCACCAAGAGTATCAATAATAGTAAAATGTTCAAAGATTCATATTGTGACATACATGCGTGGAATTGATGCTGATCATTTTTACAAGGCTGAGTAGTATCGAGATCTCACGTGCTAGGTCTTTAAGTATCCGTCACTCTAGAGTATCCCACAAATCACATATAAACAACAAGGGATGTATCAACCAGTTCAACTGTGGGGTAAAATTTTGGAGAATCGGAGTAGTGCGGGGATGAGAATGAGGGGGGTGGGTGAGAGGGGGAGAAGAGGGAGTGAGGAGAGTTCAAGAAAGAGTGGGGAGAGTCAGAGAAGCTGATAGCATGGGGGGGGGGGGAGAGAAGTCAGAAGAAAATGGAAGCAAGTGGGTGCAGGAGGAACCAACGTAAAGTGGCTCCGTACCAAGGTCTCCATATCTGGCTCCCCGCAGGATCTCAAGTAGGGGGGGCCACGGCAGCCGGGTGGTTGGCCCACAAGGCCCAGGCCTCCGAGACGTAACGTCGTCTCGGGGCGTCCATTGCCAGGTGGTATTCGTGAGTAAATATTATGTTAAGCTTTTTGGTAAGGTCTCCTATATTCGGAGGGGCTGCATTTTTCCAAGACGCTGCAATGCATAATCTAGCTGCAATAAGCACATAGGAGATTGCATGCCTTGTGACAGGGGGAAAACTTTCTGCACCTATGTGTAACACTGCCAGTTGAGGAGCTAAGGGGATGCTCGTGTCTGTAATCTCTCCCAGTAGGCCAGACACCAGCACCCAGAACTGGGAAATTTTAGGGCAACCCCACCATATGTGGGCCAGATCTCCCTTCTGGCCACACTGTCTCCAGCACAGTGTCGAAGAACCCTTTGCCAGTTTGGCCATCTTAGTGGGGGTGATGTACCACCGTAGGTGTACTTTTTTTAAGGATTCTAAGTGGTTGATGCACTTTGTAGCCTGCATCACGCACCTAATCGCTCCTTCCCATTCATCACAGTCAGCCTCAAAGCCCAAGTCCCTCTCCCAAGAAGTCATGGTGGGAAGCTTCACGGGGACCCGTGGGTCACGAGTCCCCCATAAATCAGGGAAAAGCCCTTCGGGGGGTTAGTGTCAACCAGAAGAAAACGCTGGAATGGAGAAGGAGCGGGTTGTTTAAGGGCGTGTGTGCATGCGTCTGAGTTTACAAAATGCCTCACCTGTGAGTACAGCAAGAAGGAGTTGCGTAAGTGCTGAGATTTGTTGCTAAAGGTGTCGAAAGAGACTAGTCTACCATCCCCTACCAAGTCCCCCAAGGAGAGAATCCCCGATGAGTGCCAGGGTGTTATGTTCAACATGGGAATGTGCACCTGAAAAGCCTCTAGCGGTATCTTCTCCGGGGGGAGCTGTCGCCAGAGATCTGGCATTTTTTTCCATATCTCTTGGAGGGTACGAATCGTAGATAACGGGTGCAATACCCTCACCGGACCCAGTGCGGCCCCAGCCAAGAGCTTGACCGGCGACAGCCCCGGGTCGAACTCCGACTCAAGTTGAACCCATCCTACTTCAAGCTGTTGCCTCCACAGAGCTCTGGAGGCTTCCAGAATTGCAGCTTTATGGTATGCGGACACATCCGGAACTCCCATACCACCCCCCTTCAGCCTCAAGTACATTGTTCGTCTCTGGATTCGAGGTCGGCCTCCCGCCCAGATAAAGGTGTTAATTTGTTTTTGTAGTTGAGCTAAGAGTTTGCATGGGAAACCCAAGGGCACACATCGAAAGAGGTATAGGAGCTTCGGCAGCCAAAGCATCCTGAAGGCTTGAATGCGAGCCATCCAGGATAGAAGGGGAAGAGGACCATGAGTCAGTCTCCCCCTCAATGTTGCCATTAGATTGGATATGTTAACTCGGGCAACTTGTTTCGTGGGACACAGGGTTATACCCAGGTATGATATGCCCTCTGGGGCCCAAGCAAAGGGGAATTGTGCGGAGAGGGCCACCAGATCCCGTTTTGACAAATTAATAGGGAGTGCCATGGACTTTCCCAAGTTTAGCTTATAATAGGAGATTTTTGTGAAATTGTCAAGTTCTGTAAGGATAACTGGAATTGAGCCTTCAGGATTGGTGCAGGAGACGATGACATCATCAGCGTATAGCCCTATGACATTATGTTTGGATCCCACCTGGATGCCCGTAATCTGAGGGTTGGATCTAATGGAAGCCGCCAGCGGCTCTATAACAAGGGCGAATATCAGGGGTGATAGTGGGCACCCGTCTTGTTCCGTTGGTGATGTCAAAACGCCTCGACACAAATCCTGACATTGAGACTCTGGCCCCTGGGTTGGAATAGAGACTTAGTATAGCTGATAGAATTGGGCCTGAGAAGCCGAACCTCCCCAGAACCTCCCGTAGATAACCCCAGTGTACCCTGTCAAACGCTTTTTCTGCGTCGAGTGACAGGAATACACTGGGGTCTCCCCCAACCTCAGCTATCTCCACCAGGTCCAGCATGCGTCTAGTGCCATCTCTGGCCTGTCGTCCCTCCACAAAGCCGACCTGGTCCGAGTTTACCAGCAACGGAATCACCTTGGCAAGTCGAGAGGCCAACAGTCTGGCAAATATCTTCACATCCGTGTTAAGAAGCGAGATGGGACGATAGTTGCTCGGACTGTCAGGTGGCTTTCCAGGCTTCAAAATTGTTGAGATCGTGGCCTCTAGGGCCTCCGCAGGAAGAGTCCCTTCAGTCTGCCAATGCTGGAACAGTCGGAGAAGGTATGGAGCCAAGTGAGGGGAGAACACTCTATAATATTCGTTGGTCAGACCGTCTGGGCCTGGTGCTGAATTTAATTTGAGAGATGAGATTATGTTAGTTACTTCCGTGAGGGAGAAAGATTGGTTCAGGGAAGTGAGCATGTCCGGGGGGACCGTTGGGAGGTCGAGCCTCCCCAAGTAAGTTTGGATATTGTCTAAGGCCGGCTGATGCGTCATGGGGTCGTCTGACAGGTTATAAAGATTTGAATAGAAGTCTGCCATTACGTCAACTATTTCGCTCGGATTCCTTATTGTTCTTCCGTCTGGGGAGGTCATGGACGTCACCATTGAATGGGATACCCTTTTCTTGAGTCTCCTGGCCAACAGCTTCCCCCCCTATCTCCTGCAGCGTAGTATTGGGTGCGGAGTTTCCTTAGGCCCAACTCGTGCTGGTAGAGTAGTTGGGATCTTAGTTTCGTACGGAGAGCAAAGATCTGGGAGGATAGTTGAGGAGTTGGGCTGGCCTTATTAGATCTCTCTAAGGTTGCTATTTGTTCCATCCACTCCTTCCACAACCCCTCTCTAGCTCTCTTAGCCTGAGCTGCCTTCTGTATGAGGAGGCCGCGAATCACTGCCTTATGTGCCGCCCACAAGGTCCCATCTGCGATCTTCCCCGTGTCATTAAGTAGGAAGTATTCCTCCAAGTTCTTACCAAGTCCTCTAAGGTGTTTTGATCGGAAAGAAGGCTAACATTCATCCTCCAACGACGTGACGCACCTCTGTTTTGCCCCTGGTTGATCCCTAGTGTGACAGGCGCATGGTCTGACCACGTGATCAACCCAATTTCGGCTGTCTTGCAGCGGGGCAAAATACTTTCACCTACCAGAAAGTGTCGATCCTGGAGTATGTTTTGTGACTATTGGAAAAGAAGGTGTAATCCCTTTCTTCTGCATGGAGGTAGCGCCACACGTCGTGGAGTCTGAATTCCCTGCATAGATCCACCAACTCCCCCCTGCCTCTGACCCGTGGAGCCGAAGAGTCCAGTCTAGATTCCATGATCTGATTGAAGTCTCCACAAATCACCAGGGAGCTGTCAGATGGGCATTGTAGCTTTTTGAACAGGGCTCTCAGGAACCTCAACTGTCCCATGTTAGGGGCATAGACCGTCACTATCGTGTACGGCTCTCCCGAGATGAGACAGTTCAGAATGAGGAACCTTCCCTGTGAATCTGCCTCTACTGATGTCTGCTGGAACTGGACTCTATTGCTCACCATAATACACACTCCTGCCTTCTTAACGTTATGGTTAGCAAAATAGATGTGCGGGAAGGAGGGGTTGCTTAGCCGATGATTGTCTTCAGCTAGGAGGTGAGTTTCCTGCAGACAGATCACATCTGTCTGCAGCCTTCGGGTCTCCCGCCATAAGAAAGACCGCTTAACTGGGGAGTTTAGTCCCTTTACATTAAGTGAAGCTACATTCAATGTTGAGGAGGATACAGACCTGGATGGGCAAACTGCCGACAAGGTCATCAACCTCAAACTCCACGCGGGGAGACCTTGGGGGAGAAGCAAGAGTCAAAGGTGAAAGGATTAGAAAATTAGACAAAAGCAGGGGGGCCAAAGAGCAAGTAGGGGAGAGAGGAAGAGACAGAAAGATGGACAGAGGGGGGAGGGTGGGGGGGGGGGGGAGGGGAAAAGAGTAAGGGAAAACACTTATGTAAACCAAACTGTCGTCAGACTTCAATTGTCTGACTAGTGGGGGTACTGAGATACCCTTAATTGGACCCTCCCCTTGCGCGACCGAGTCCAACCGGTCGCAACACAAATGGAAGGGGGTCCACCTCCTCCCACAATTCCGGAGGAGTCACGGCAGGAGGGGTCCGGTGCAGGGGACCAAAGGGTGCTCTCAGGAGGACAGGTCGACCCACACAGACCGTGAACCTGTATTCCCAAGTGTTTTCTCATGTCTAAACCGGTTTCAAAGCTGAGGTCTCCGTGACCCCGTCTCTGGGGTGTGCGGAGAACTTGCAGGGGTTGGCGCTAAGTTCCATGAGCGTAGAGCTCTGCGCAGTTGAGTAGGAGATGCAAATGAATGTCTAGATCCCTTGTATCTGAAGTTCACAGACACCGGGGTGCCCCAGGCATATTGGATTCCTTTTTCTCTGAGTAGTTGACAGCTTGGGGCGAATTCACGTCTCCTGGCAAGCGTGCCCGGGGAAAGATCTGGGTACACTGCTGACTTTTCAAAAGGAGGTGGGAGCTCAGGATTCGCTCTCATGGCTTGTAAAAGTGCGTCTCTTGTTTTAATGCTTGAGAAAGAGATTAAAATGTCTCTAGGAATTTCTTTTGGAAGTTTAGCAGGTTTAGGTAGTCTGTATGTTTTCACGATCTCCATTGTATCTGGAGCTGCTGCTGGGAGAGCTGCTGCCAGGAATGCTGTGACCACTGCTGGGAGATCCTCTCCTTCTAGGGATTCAGCCACCCCTCTTAATTTTAAGTTGTTTTTGCGTAGCCCGTCTTCCAAATGGCACAGGGATGCCCGAACTGTGCTCATTTCCCTATCAAGCATGTCGTAGCTATCAGCCAGATTATTGTGGGCTGAAGCATAATCAGCCATTTTAGTTTCAATATGTGAGGTTCTCTCACTTAAGGCTGCCATTTCTGCCCTCATTTCTCCCATCATATCTCTTATTTCCCCCAGCATAGCATCCCTCATGGAGCCCAGCATGTCCCTCATAGATCTTTTAGTTAGAGGGGAGTCATCCCTACTCACAGGGCCGCGATCCTCTGTGCGGCGTGGAGATCGTGGTGCATGAGAGGCCGCGCTGGAGGGAGACACTGGGTCCTTCCTGGCCGGCGCCATCTTGGGATCCCTGTGAGGCTCCGGGGTGAAGAACGCTGTGAGCTTGCCGTTGGTCTCACGCCGGCGGGATCCGGTCCGCGGCATGCTCCGGGGGAGGGCTAGGTGATGTGCCGTCTTTTAGGCAGAATGTGGGCTCGGGGAAGCCGTTTGGGAGCCGCTTTACCGGTCTGTGTGGAGGAGCTCCTCTAGAATGTGTCCGGTGCCATCGGCTGCAGGACACGCCCCCCACTTGGAATTTTTTTGCAATTTCCTTGTACACTATATGGTAAAATAAATTATTGCATCTGAAAGTACAACTCGTCCCGCAAAAAACAAGCCATCATATGTTTATATTGACAGAAAAATAAAAAAAAGTTATGGCTCTTGGAAGTAGGTGAGCAAAAAACAAAAATGAAAAACGAAAAATTGCCGGGTCATGAAGGGGTTAAAGCCTATTGGAACAATGCTGTAGAGCAGCCTTCTTACAACACGGAGCACCGGTTACGTCAATTTTATTTTTGTTTTATCAGAGATTTGCTTAACCGTCAGTTTAAGGTCACTTGTCTGTTCACAAGTCGAAGGCGTTCTCTGAAGGATAAAGCAGTATCTGTGCCCCTGATAAGAATTCTGGGTTAAGCAGATTTTGCAGTCTTCTCCCGCTCAAAATGCTAATGTCTCCGTAAGCATAAATTGACATGTTGCGTTTCAGGAAGCTATGCTGCAGCTGGGTAAAAAAGAAGCACAGTGGGCATAAGATTTCTTTAAATCCCATCCACTGTGCTTGTGCTGTACAACGCAGTGTTTTAGTGGAAGCGAAAACACGCTGGGACTAGATAACTGCTAATACGGATCATGGGCACTCACCCCAATTCAATCAGGCATACAGTAGGGATGCCGTCACACTTGGTGACGTTCCGATGATCCTGACAACGATAAGACCTGTTAAAGATTGCTGGAGCGTCGCTACGTGGTCGCTGGTGAGATGTCAAACAGTCAAATCTACGACACAGCAACAATACAGCGACCCGTACAACGACCTCAGCGGTCATTGGGACCCTGTCAGAGCAGCTAGTTCTGAGTCGTTGTTAAGGCCTCAAACACACCGATGCATGCTGCCCAGTGGGATCCCAAAGATCAAAAAAATGGTCCATCCCATTGCGACACAATCGGCGATCTCACAGCGGGGGCCTGGTCGCTGCTACGTGTCAAACATAGCATCACAAAACCTGTGACGTAACAGCGATCTCGCTATGTGTAATGGAAGCTTAGGATTCATTGTCCTGCATCTAGTGGTGGGTTGTCTTTGTTCCTCTCTGCATGTGGGCTTCCCCAATACACAAACTTTCCAGATTGGGCTTCTGGAATTTTCTGCATACTTTGAGCTACATGTAGAAGAGGTTTATTGGGGTGGGTGTGATCATGTCTGCCCATTCAGGAGGTTGATCCCAGTGGAGGGAAAACAATTACACTTGCTTGGTCAGTTAGCTGGTGCTGTGACCTGGGTCCTGATGCCTATGGTTAGACTATAGATTGGGGTTGGATACATGTGCTACGGTTGTGGCATCTGTCGTCTGGAGGAGCATAGGCTGTGACTGCAGACTATAGCGGCAGGGGTTACAGTAGCTGTGAGCCAACCAAAAATTGCGACATAGTGGGTATTGCCTGGTACAAGGGCAGTGGAACTACTAATCCCGGTTTAGGATCTTGTGGACTGGAGGTATGGCATTGTGGCTATCTACCCGGGTGTTGCTG
>JARQOC010000011.1:177780015-177848049 GCA_033576535.1 Allobates femoralis | reverse complement strand
TGTATGCATCTCAATCATGTGTCCCAATATGTCACTTCCTTTAAAGTTATCAACCTCTCAAAGTCTGCCCAGATGCACTTGTATATCATCTGTAATATTTGTATTCATTTGTAAAAGGGAAAAAGTTGATTCTCAGGGTCAGTCAACTTTCTTAACATAGCTAACTGGCCAGAGGGGCTCCAGGGGTAATATTTCTGTATCTGTCCAACCCCAGTCACCACTCTTAGTCCCGATGTGACTGACTGACCAATTCCTGTCTCAGTGCTCTCCAATCTTTCCTCGCCACCAAGACGGATGACATCACATTTCACACACACATCTTCCCAGTCTAGGTCTGGCCACTGTCCATTTATGCAAGTTCATCTGTCTGGTCTGAACCTTTGATCACAGGGAGGTCGGGCTGTATTTGTCCTGGTCTTCCTTTCAGGATCACAACTACAGGTCTCGCCACATCCACACAACTGCAATTTTCCTCCTAAATTTTTCCCTGCTCCCTTACCTCACATTTCTTGAACTATCTGCTGGACTGTTTTGGATCTAGCTGGGAATCTGGATTGCACACATGACAAGTTGCTCATGGTTTCACCCTTGTCATCTTTAGCCCACCTCCCTGTGCAAATGCCCTCACGGTGTTCATATATCTTGTATACAGGCAACACTCCTTTGGCATGTCAGAATGAGCTACCAAGGTGTAGCGAGAAGGCTTTTTGGATTCTCTCACCCGCTGGACCTGCCAGGTGTAAGTGGAAGGCTCATTCAGCTCTCTTGCCAGTTAATCACTAGCTGACTATAGTAGGAAGGCTCAGATGTCGCATTCTCACCTACTAAAGCAAATCCATAAGTAGATAGTAGGAAGAAAACTTCTCAGTCCCACTTAATCCAGGTAGTGGGAAGCAAGCTTTTGCTTATCCGCCACACTACCAAACCCAGATGTGCATATCAGTTGTGCATATAGTGAGAAGCTCTTCTAGCTTCTCAGTCCCACTATCCCCTGCTAATCAGAGCTGTGGAGTTGGTAAGTCAAACCACTGACTCTGACTCCAACTCCTCAATTTCCATGACTCCCAACTCTATGACTCCGACTTCTTCAAATATGGCTCATGTTTAAGTGGTAAATTTGTTGTAGTACAATGTGAACATTAAGCTTTAATCATTATTATGATACAGTAATCAAGATATTTAGATAGAACATAATAATAATAATTTATTCATTTATATAGCGCTATTAATTCCATAGCACTTTACATACATCAGTAATGCTGTCTCTCTTGAAGCTCACAATCTAAACATCCTATCAGTATGTCTTTACAATGCGGGAGGAAACCGGAGTGCCCGGAGGAAACCCACACAAACACCGGGAGAACATACAAACTCCTTGCAGATGTTGTCCTTAGTGTCCTTGGTGGGAATTGAACCCAGGACTTCAAGACCCCAGTGCTACAAAGGCTGCAGTGCTAACCACTTGAGCCACCCTGCATAATAATATTCAGCACATTTTGCATTAATCTACTGTACCTAATTTATTATATATTTTCAGTCGGTTCATTTTAGATTGACTCTGACTCCACCACAATAGGCACTGACTCCATGACGCCAACTCCACAGCCTTGCTGTTAATCCTCAACAGTTACGTACAATAAACATACAGAAGGAAGCAGCTACTAATGCATCGATGACCAATAATCACTAACCAAACTATGTGCAACCAGTTTCTGTAGTTTTTCACAAGCTTTAAGTCCTAACAGTCTTCGATCTTTCTATATAGCACTGTCTTTTTAAAATCACACTACTGCAGATACGTTTAGACAGACAATTCTGTCTGTCTTACAGCAGTCCACACCGGCTGAATGGTCCCCCTTTCTCACTATTTCCAAGGTTTTATCTTATTCTGAAGGAATTCAAAACATCACATCACAAGTTTCATTTTCATCACAACTAACCCTAACACTTCCCCCCCTTGCGGAAAAAAAGAAAATCTTCTGTAAACAGTTTCTGTGTTCAGTTTAAAAGGAGTACAATTAATATTTACTCTTCAAAAATATCTTCAACAAATCCTTCATCCTTACTGTCTGGAAAAGAAACCCAAGGTGTCTCACTATAAGGACAGATCATTGGACCACGTGCCCACTATAAAGTCCAGAAAATCACAAAACAAAATACCTTGCAACGATGGAGTCTCATCAGGTAATCTCACATATAGATTGAACTTTTCTAACAATTTTATCTCAGAACAGAAGTCAAAAGTTCCGTTTTCATTGACACACAATGCAGACAACTTTCTTAGCTCTGTACCGACAGTAGTTAGCTGACAGATACACAGTTTGTCTTATTTTCAAACTCTCATACGGACACGCACGTTACGTTTGTACACATTGTATATACACATAAAAATGAATACACAACAATCACTGGTGATGCCAGAGTTCTTGAATCTGCGTTTACAACCTTATTCAGAATTCCAGAAATAGTGAAATAATTAATTTTGTAAGAATGAAACTCTTACCAATGCTGAAGCTAATTTCACTTTCTTAAGAATTCCTCAGGGCTTCTTCTGAATAGGTTGATTATTCCATAGGTCCCACGTTGGGCGCCAAAAACTGTCGTAGCTGTTTTGTTTTCTGACCCAAAGACAGATATTGAGATCACCAGTGATTTCCAAATTGGATAGATATTACGAGCTTGGAGAAATGCTTGCAGCCTAATGTTTCTGCAAAATCAGATCTAATTTATTATTGACATATCAGTCTAGATATAACATTTTCATTCCATAGGAATATATTGGAAACCTTCATTTCTTTTGTCCCCCTCCCCTGTGTATAAATGTTATAATACTTTTGACCATTATGACCTTAGAAAGGGATATATGGAAAGGCAACCTTAATACAGATTTGTCTAGATCTTCAAACACCAGGAACATTGTCTATGAGATTACAAGATGTCTAAATCTTGACTATAGACTGTAAGACTATCTAAGTAAAGGTAAAATGTTGTAAGATGCTAATAATTCTAGCCAAATTATTCAGTGAGAGAAATATGAAGAAATATAGGGAAAGAAACAGAAAAATATTAACCCTTCTATATCACTACTATACTGTTGCTGTTTACATTACATCGCTGCTGCTGCTGCTACAGTATGTAATCATCCCTAAAAACAAGTATTCAGTTGCCTGTTCATTATTACTGATCTGCAGTTAATCATCAGTGTTCTTTAAAGGCAACCGGTCATGCCCTATCTTGTAATTAAACCACCTCTAATGTTATTTAGATCATGTACTGTTCATTAGCAACCTGTTTTTTTTTGTTTTTTGTTTTTGAAATCATTGTATTTATCCCAAAAAATTACTTTAGATACTTAGATGTTTACATAAGCTAGCTGCCCAAACAGTCATCCTGTCAATTAACAGACATGTCAATCAATTGAAAAAATGCCAAAATTTATCTAATGCTCTCTACAAGAACGCCTGTGTGATGTCACAGCCATGTAACTAATGGGCGGAGCTAAGTACATTATCCACGCAAGGCCTGCATGTTCACTGAAGGGGTTAACGAGTTTGACAGTTTTACAGATTGGGTTGTTCCAGATGCAGCAATACTAAATATGTGTATTTTTTTGCTTTACTTTTGTTTTAACATAAATATACATATTTCCCTTTTTTACTTAGTCTCTCTATAGGACTTTAACTTTTATCAGTCCGATCGCTGGCATTATGTATCCAAATGCACATACATTACAATGTAGGCAGCAAATCTGGAGGTCATTACTTGACCTTGGGTTGCTATGATAAACAACCGGAAAGTCAACATGACCTGTTGTAATGGTACCGACATATACACATATTATAACCAACGAACGAGTATGTCTTTATGGTACATAGAATAACACTCTGCACTTCATGCATGACAAAAAGTTTTATTTGTAAACAACAAGTGATTGTCACATCTTGTAAGCATAAGTGCATCAGTGAAAAGGAGGGAGGGGGGATTACAAGGATAAAGTGCAGGGTGCAAAGAGAGATCAAACACAGGACCTAGTGTTTTGCATGACAGACATCTCAAGGGTAATGGCGTTCGTATAAAGGATAAAAACTCCCCAACAAGAAATACAGCTGCAGTCTTTTACATTAGTTGCAGCCTAGGTACAAACGGCCTAATTACAACAGCATAGAAAATACAACTGAAACTACTGTCAGGGACACAAGGAGTTAATAAATAGTTGTCATACCCAAAGATGCCTGCTTTCTGTGGACTATGTCAGGGAGGAGCCCCAACACGTGTTTCGTTTGTTCTTCCTCAGGGGGGCAGTGGGGTAATGTGCAGGGGAGGCCAGACCTATTTATATCCGGAGCACACATGACAGGCACCAATAACGGCACAACCGCACAGCTGTTCGCGGTCAGTGGTGATCGCAGACCGTGGCATGGAGAGGTGTCTCGGTGGGAGGAAAACTCCAGGTGACGTCAGTATACCGATACGCCTCCCACTTCCTGCCGTGTCAGCGTCACATGACCACAACGCTGTGCGGCCGTGCACGCAGCGTCAGTCATCTGCCCAATCAACACATAGCATCTGCGCTGCCAGGCAACACACTGCAGAGATATCCAGTCTATGTGTTGTAGAGCAGCGCTGAGGGGGAGGGTTTAACCCCTTACTCTGCAGACGGCTGATTTGAGCAATATTACAGCACCAACAGTGGGATCTATATGTAAATGGACATCAGGAAACCTATATAGTGCATAGAGGGAGAATTCCTAAATACAGAACAGATAAAAAGTCAAAAGATCAATTATATTCAGCGCCGTAATATCCGTAGGAAACTCTCCAATCTTCATAGCATCTTGTTTCTTATTAGTCCAGCCATAATTTCCCACATGTGAGTGCAGGCTCCAGATATTGCTTAGGGATAGACCAAGTTAAAGTAACTAAAGTGAGAAATAAAAACAGCACATAATTAAAAGGGCAAACTAGGCATAATAAGGCTGCAATCAAAGTATACATGAGCAGAATAATCAAGATATACTAGTCTATTGGCGCCAAGAGAGGGGCCACATTCAGAGAGAACATACACCTAAACCAGCCTGAGCCCACCGGCTAGACCACACGTAAATTATAACCATCACAGACCCGTCTATCTCTCCCCCTTTAGGAGAGAGGAGTACGTGAATACCAAGATTTCCAGATCAAAGATCACAGATCAATAACCAAGAGATCTTATAATCGTGAAATCATATGGAATATATAAAGGGGGGGAGACTGAAGGGAATTTCAAAAGATCTTCAGATAGACTACACGTAAACCGCTTAAGACGGGTTATCCAGAGTCCAAATGAAGAGGTACAACGACAGATACGGTCTGCATGGTGGCCGAGCACGAGGCACACAAAAAATATATGCAGCAGTGAGGAGGAACAACCCACCACGACACAGCGGGCGAGAGAACGAGAGACGACGCAACAGGGAGAGTAATCACAGAAAGGGAGTAAAACTGAACCTCTCATTCAATCCCGCCGGAGCCCTAGTGCCCAGTCTAAAGATCCAACGAGCCTCCATCTGGGCTAGTACTTTCTTGAGGTTGCCCTCTCTAATGCCCAGGTGGGCCTGATCAATACCCCTCACTTGGAGGCTACTTGGATCACAATTGTGATGAGTTTTAAAATACCTCGGCAGGGTACGGAGAATGTTCAGATCAAGTATCTTTTTTGCTCCCTCTATGTTCAACACGTGCTCCCTGATGCACCGTCTTAACTCACGTGAGGTTAGTCCAATATATATCTTACCGCACCCGCACGTGGCATGATAGATCACCCCCACGCTGCTACATGAGATGTATTTCCTAATCTGGTACTCCTTTCCACCAGACGCGTCCATGAATGTCTTGCACCTCAAGATGTTGTACACGCGATGCAAGAGCCGCAGGGAAAACACCCCACCCTAGGTGTTCCGATGTTGAACGGTATGGTAGCTTTTTGTATATAGTGACTATGCACTAGGGTGTCCCTGAGGCTCCACCCCCTACGTGCCATCATCAATGGACGCTCGGGTATAAAATCACGTAGATGGGGGTCAGCTTTAAGAACTTGCCAGTGTCGGTCGAGGGTGCCTCTGATATCCTTCCATTTATTATATGTGGTGATGAACCACACCACGGGATACTCAGAACTTCCTGATCGAACCTTAGGTACGAGTAGATCTTGTCTCCGCACCCGACTGGCCCGCCCAAACCCCCGCTTGATGCTTCTTGCACTATCGCCACGGACTTTGAATCTCTCGCATCTCCACCGCACACGCAGTAAAATTCGCATCATCAGAGCAAAGTCGTCTCAGTCTTAAAAACTGTCCGGTTGGAATTGCTCTGATTGTGGACCCTGCGTGTGAGCAGGAGGCATGCAGCAGAGAATTCACCGAGGTCACCTTCCTGAATATGGTGGTTCCAACATCACCTCTTTCATCAATTCCTATTTTAATATCAAGAAAGTCAATACTTTCATGATGAAAGAAAAAAGGGGAAGGGGAACAAGAGGCGCAATAGTGCCTTATCACTTAGACACTCACAGTACGGTGGTATAAAGGAACCACTCACCTATTTCAGTTGTGCGACCCACAACTGGTATATAGACATGTAGTGTTTTATCCAGATGGCTGCTGCTGGACTCCCACCGACCACTTGCACGTGGAATCACACAGTAATATGGGGAAGGAAACGATGTTCACCAGTCCGCGCTGCCAGGATCCACTTATTCCAAGGAAAAAACTCACGATCAGATGTAGTATATCCAAATCCTTTATTGCATCCTATGCGTTTCAGTGCCCTCCTGGCACCTTCCTCAGGGATCCCTGAGGAAGGTGCCAGGAGGGCACTGAAACGCGTAGGATGCAATAAAGGATTTGGATATACTACATCTGATCGTGAGTTTTTTTCCTTGGAATAAGTGGATCCTGGCAGCGCGGACTGGTGAACACCGTTTCCTTCCCCATATTACTGTGAATACTTTCATGATGGAATTTATATGTGAGGTTGATGTTGAAGCGATTTATATTCAGGAAGGAGATGAATTGCTCCAGCTCGGGGACAGATCCACCCCAGACTAGCAAAACATCATCAATGTATCTAAGCCAGTACTGCGCATGGGACGCACCCTGCCCCCCGTCGCCAAACACTTCTCTCTCCTAATATCCGAGAAAGAGGTTTGCATATGACGGGGCGCAGGCCGCGCCCATGGCAGTACCCCGCTTCTGGAGGTAGTATCTATCCCCGAACAGAAAGAAATTATGAGTTAGCACAAAGCCCAGCAGGTCAAGGACAAGGCGGGTCAGTGGTGCGTCCAATCCACTCATATCCAGTTAAAATTTTACTGCCTGTAGCCTGTGGTGGTGTTCAATACAGGTATAGAGGGCCTCCACGTCAACAGCTACCAGCAACGCCCCCCTCTCCAATGTCATCCCATCAAGTCTCTGCAGGACGTCCGAGGTGTCCCTGACATAGGAGGGAAGCGTCTCAACCATTGGATGTAGATAATGTTCAATGAACTTACATGTCATATCGCATAACCCTCCAATGCCAGAGACAATTGGACGCCCCGGTTAAGAAGATGAGTACATCAAATATAACCTCTGGTGGTGGAAGTAATTAAAGTATTGCCGTATATATGTGACATAGTAAAACTCAAATATACGGGATAGGAGATTATCTCAGTCCATTAACCTCTTTTACATACTAGTCGTGCAAGTATAATTCTTGTCTCGGAATTATTAAGATTATGATCAAAAAGGAAGGGGGGGTTGTAAGAAAGACTTGGCCAGTTCAGTTGTAACGTTTCCCTGGTATTCTATAACTGACTCTAAGTGTTTCGTGCATTATTAACTTAGAGGGTCAGTAAAGTATGATAGTGGTGGTAGGAAAGAAGAGTGTAAAAAGGAAAGGTTAGGTAAAAAGGGGGACGGAACAGAGGAAGGGGTAGGGCAGAGGGAAGATAGAAAGGGAAACCAAGAAAAAGGTGTGGATAGGTGGTTCTCTAGCTGTAGGCCCAGAAAAATCAGTAGATTTGTACATCAAGCATCAACAACCTTGAGATTGTTCTATTCTAAAGCGTTAAAGCTTCACTTGAGAAGACAAACAACCTCTGCCCTTGTGCCTCCTGGAAATGAAAAATAAGAGATAAAATAGTAAGATGTGACATCCTTTCTGGATTCAATAACAGTATCACATTCAAGTGAGAGCTCTTTTGTTCGAGTTCTTCTTAGGTTTCGGGGAAGACAATTTCTTCTTGACTGACCACTCTGCGGCCTGGTTAATGTTGGGAAGTCCATCCCCATGTCTACAGGGAGCCAAGATGTAATTTTTATAGGTGCAATCTGAAGCGATTCCCAGGATTCTGACATGTCTTCTGGAGTTCTTATTGTAATTTGGCGTCCTGCTTTAGATATTCCCAAGCCGAACAGAAAGAGCCATCTGAACCTAAGACCCTTAGCAACCAGAGCGTCAGTCAGCGGTTTGAGAATTCTACGCTTTGCCAGCGTGGTTGATGAGATATCTTTATAGATCTGGATCGCTGTCCGATCATAGCTTAGTGGGGAATTTTCTCTCGCTCCTTTGAGGATAGCAGTGGTATTAAGATAGCTGAGCAGCCCACATATCACATCTCTCGGTGCGTCTCCCGTGGCCGGCTTCGGTCTCAATGCTCTGTGCACAAATTCGATGGTTATGACATTGGCTCTTTCAGGGCCTAGAATGTTCGAGAAAATTTCCATAGAGACTTTATGCAGAGCTTCTGGGGCAAAGGACTCTAGGATGCCCCTCAGACGGACGTTTTTGCGTCTGCTCCTGTTTTCTTGGTCCTCTATGGAGAGAAAGATTGTATTTAAGTGTTTCTGATGGACGAGGACATGGTCTTTCAACGTGTGTGACGCATCTATTATAGTTAAAAGTCAATTAATGTATAACCTCGGCACACTAATGAACTAGAAACCAGTTATGTGTAGTATTCAGTCTTTTTATTGGACAAATCCAGCATAAAGCAAAATATCCGACGTTTCGGCCAACCGGCCTTTATCAAGGATTTATCTATACAGATTTAAGAAAATTAACATAAACAAGGAATATGCCACAATTTCAATGATAGACATACATAATGTTGAAATAATGAAAATTAAAGACCATACAATGAACATTTCTGTTACATGAAAACCATATGGTACAGCATAAAGTCCGGCAATAATAACAAAGAAGGTAACATGTATAAATGAATCAAGAACAGCAAAATAAACCAATTAAGGTTATTATATAATAACCGAGGAGTTTACCTCGATGCTGGTAGTCCGTGCCTATGGATTAGATGTGTCAGGAATTACGTCCGTGGTGCGGGAGTGCTATATTCAATTGTGGGGTATATAGCAAGAAACGAATATTAGTATGAATAGTCATAGGTACAGACTTAATAAGAATAGTGACTTATGGGGAGGTTTGTCCCCTGGAAAGATGAAAAAGACCAGTGTGAAGATATAATCAATGATATAGTGAGTAATTGAGATCGTAGGACTAAGGGGAGGAGTCCCAAGTTATAAAGACAATTAGTATTTCTAATGGGAGCCCTCATCTCTGTCACACCTAGGTGCCTAATGCTTGTGCTGTATACCTGTTTGGCTTGAAATAGCGGCTCGTAGTGGGCGTAATGGGTCCAGCTATAGTATTGGCATGCTTATCCAATCCTTCTGTGTATGAGAATGTACCAAAATAAGTAAAGTGTTAAAGCCTTGTGAAATCTAGGGATATGATGGCTATTTAGGTAGTTACCTGGAAGGGAAGTCAAAAGCTGTGCCTAATTCTGTTGTCAGCCTATGGTGCTGGAACAACTTTCTGTGATATGAGTCACTATTTCTAGTTAATGAAATAAAGTGTAAGAAATCTCATCTTTGTCTCATCTCCCTTGTTAAATAGTTGTGGAACAGATAGAGTTTGAAAGGTAAGAACCTGCCATACTTACTCCTATATCAAGTCAGGGGTGATATGGACAAAGTCCTACAATGTGCAAACAAATCCATTAGCATGGGGAGGGGGTAGGGGGAATAGGAAGAAAAGAGTAGAGAAGAATTAGTGAGAATAAGAAAGTATGGAGTCAGGTGTGTGCATCAGATTTACCTGTTGTGCCCATGTGCTGCTGTGCTGGCGTCTCCCGCTGTAATGCAGTGTGTTGCGCCGGTGTTTACAACTATAAGAGCGGTGGGCGGGATTAATACCTAAGCGTTTCCGGTGCTCGTGTGATGACTTCCGGCGTCTGAACCGCACGGAAGTGTTTGGAACGCATGTGTAGTGCGCATGCGTTGACGAAAGCCGCGCATGCGCAGTAACCGCTTACTTTGTTATATTGTGGGAGCGTGTTTGTAAATCGCGGTGCACAATACTATTACCAGTGGAGGTGGAAGGTGCAGTACAGCCCTTTCTATACCGGAGTGTCACGTTCTCTGTGAGAAGAGAGAGAGAGACAATTAGCAATCTTACAGAACAAATTTAAAATAAGGAAAAAAACTTTTGGTTAATGCACATTATATGGCACCAGTGTGTAGACTGGAGTATTTGGGGAGATCCAATATGTTCTTACTTTATGAAATAGTGAATACGCAAAGTAATACTTGATTGATAGAACATAGAAAATATTTGATAGTACCTCAGTCGGTATAATACAGAGGATGGTAACTTCAATATAGAGATCACGTTTTTACTATTATACAGTACACATTGCCAAAAGAACATCAAACAGTGGTCAGAGTCTATAATCACACTCCCTATTTAAACCTAATGGCTCAAGCGTCTGAAGGTGATGTATCCAGTATGACTCACGAAGTCTCAAGTTTTTATTCTATTGCCCCCCCGTCTCATGGTTGGGACATGGTCAATGACCTGAAAACGCAGCTGCGATATTGAATGTCTACAACTGATAAAATGGTTGGGAATGGGTAAAATAGTCTGGCCACATCTAATAGTGGACTTGTGTTTGCTAATGCGGTCTCGGACATGCTGGGTGGTTTCCCCAACATATCCGAGACCGCACGGGCATTTGATCAAATACACAACAAATGAGGTGTCGCACGTATAAAAACCTTTTATTTGATACCGTTTCCCTGAGCGTGGGTGGGTAAAGGTGTTACCCTTTGTTACGTGGGAACACTGCATACACCTTAAACACGGAAAGGTTCCTTCACGTTGCGTTGATAGAAAAACCTGTCTAGGTAGTTTGATGTTGGAGCCTATATCAGCCCGGACCAATTGATCTCTTATGTTTTTGGCACGTTTTAAGCAAAATAATGGTTTTGTCTGGAATTCCGGAATATCCGGATAGGAATTACTTAATATTGACCAGTGTTTCGTGATAATATTGCGGATCAAAGTGTGGAATGGGTGATACGTGGTCACACACGTCACCTGTGGTGGTCTTGGTTCCCTAAGTCTAGTTGTGTTGTCAAGTCGTGTTAAGTGTGATGGGTACCCACGTTGTAGAAATTTGTCCCTCATCTCAGTATGTCTGAGTTCTCGTGTGGCTGGATCTGACACTATTCTAGCAACCCTCATCTGTTGCGAATGGGGCAAAGATTTTTTGATATGTCTAGGATGACAGCTCTTAAAATGCAAAAGACTGTTGGTGTCTGTTGGCTTTGTGTACAAATCCATGGACAGAACTCCCCCCTCTCCTTTATGGACCATAGTGTCCAGAAAATTAATTTTGTGGCTATCACTATGACAAGTGAAAGAGAGATCCTCATTGTAGGAGTTGACATCAACCAAAAAGGAAGATAATTCCATCTCCGTTCCCTGCCAGATGAGGAAGATATCATCTATATAGCGGCGCCATGTCCTGCTGCATTGTTGAATTAGCGGATGGTTGATGATATGATCTTCCTCGAATTTGGCCATGAAGATGTTAGCGTAGGGGGGCGCTACGTTAGAGCCCATTGCGGCCCCCCTACGCTGAACATAATACTGATCCTGGAAAAGGAAGAAGTTCTGTTCCAGTACAATAGTTAGAAGATCATGAATCAGGGAAATTATCTCATCCTGGTATTGTGAGTATTTTTGAAGGAACCATAAAACAGCTTGTAACCCCTTACTGTGACTGATGCTGGTATACAGTGAATTTACATCTAGTGTAACTAGAAGTGCTTCAGTAGGGATCTGACCAATATCTTTTAAAGTGGCTAGGAAATGGTTAGTATCTTTCAGATAGGACAGTATCAATGGGACTAATGGAGTCAAAAGTTTATCCAGAAAAATGGCTAGTGGTGACAAGATTGAATCTGTTGAGGCCACTATTGGTCGGCCAGGAGGCTGTGTCAAATTCTTATGTATCTTAGGTAAAACGTAAAATACAGGAATGACCGGGTGTTGATTGTTCAGAAACTCTGCCGTTTTGTTATCAATAGTCCCTAACATAAGGTAATGTCTGATACATCCCTCAATGAGTGTCCTAATGTTCGGTGTTGGATCGTGACTGACAGGAGAGTACGTGCCCAAGTCGGCTAGTTGTCTCTGAATTTCTTATAAATAATAAGTGTGATCCATGACAACTATAGACCCACCCTTATCGGCGGGTTTTATCCCTATAGTTTTATTATTTTTCAAATTTTGAATAGCTCGACTTTCTGTGGACGTTAGATTGTTATGTAGACGAAACTCCCCATGGTCAATCTGTGTATTCATTTTTCGTAAGTCACTCTGAACTAACTGTACATACGTCTCAATAGGGTGATAGGACCTTGGTGGTAAAAAATTACTAGGTATCTTTAGGCCTAGATCACTCAATTTGATGGATGTAGAGGAATCTGTATCTATGCTCAGAGGGACAGGGTTTGCCTTAAAATGTGCTTTAAGTCTTAAGTTCCTGAAAAAACGCCCCAATTCTAACTCAGTGTTGAACGAGTTAAAATTGGGGGTTGGACAGAAGTTGAGTCCCTTCTGTAATACTGTTGCCTCTGCGGGAGAAAGGGTGTATGAGGAAATATTATAGACCCTGTGGGTCTTACCTGTGACCTCGTGGCCATGGAGTGCGGCAATGGTGGAGGTTGTAGCGGATTGAATGGCGGAGGGAATTGTGGGGCTGGGCCTCCTCCTCTTCCCCTGCCTCGTTTGCCTTTTCCGCGTTTTCTCTGCCCTAAAAAACGAGGTGGGTAAGGTCTTCCATACTCGTCCCCACTGCCTGAAGAGAAGCTGTATCGTGGGTTGTAGGGCTCGCCACTGCGCCATCTATATACTTGATTTCGGGTGTAGTCCTCTTGATCACGTAGGAACTTGCTCCTTTTCCTTATCTGGAGATTCTTCCTAAATTCGTTTATGAGGCTGGCTGTTCTGGTTTTCAAGTTGTTGTATTCCGTCTGTGACAAGGTTTGGCTCAATTGTTCATCAATATGTGTTATTGTGCATTCAAAGGTGGGTAACTCTGCTTGTATGTGTTCAATGGTTAAAATGATTAAGTCCATTGAACACTTATTTAAGATCTGTTCAAATCAATCACAGTATTCCTTGTTCTCGGCAAATAATGTTGGTCTTAATGAGACTCTAAGTCCCCAAGGAATACGTTTAGCTTTAAAGTATTCCCCCAATGTTGCTAGGTGCAGTTCTAGAGCAATTTGTCTTTTCAATTCTTTTTCATAATCTTTACTCCTGGTCTCCTCTGCTGTTAACGACAGGAAGTCACCCGAAGTAGTTATTTTTGCCACTATAGCAGTGGAATCTTCATCTAAGTAGTTAAATGTCGAGAACGACATAAGGTCAAAGTAAAAGGGAGCACCAAACAAAAAATTGATATATAAATAAATTGGAGATGTTTGGGCTCAACCAATTGGTGAGGTGCTCTGAGGTAAAAAAATCAGTAAAGAGTCAATTAATGTATAACCTCGGCACACTAATGAACTAGAAACCACTTATGTGTAGTATTCAGTCTTTTTATTGGACAAATCCAGCATAAAGCAAAATATCCGACGTTTCGGCCAACCGGCCTTTATCAAGGATTTATCTATACAGATTTAAGAAAATTAACATAAACATAAGGAATATGCCACAATTCCAATGATAGACATACATAATGTTGAAATAATGAAAATTAAAGACCATACAATGAACATTTCTGTTACATGAAAACCATATGGTACAGCATAAAGTCCGGCAATAATAACAAAGAAGGTAACATGTATAAATGAATCAAGAACAGCTAAATAAACCAATTAAGGTTATTATATAACAACCGAGCAGTTTACCTCGATGCTGGTAGTCCGTGCCTATGGATTAGATGTGTCAGGAATTACGTCCGTGGTGCGGGAGTGCTATATTCAATTGTGGGGTATATAGCAAGAAACGAATATTAGTATGAATAGTCATAGGTACAGACTTAATAAGAATAGTGACTTATGGGGAGGTTTGTCCCCTGGAAAGATGAAAAAGACCAGTGTGAAGATATAATCAATGATATAGTGAGTAATTGAGATCGTAGGACTAAGGGGAGGAGTCCCAAGTTATAAAGACAATTAGTATTTCTAATGGGAGCCCTCATCTCTGTCACACCTAGGTGCCTAATGCTTGTGCTGTATACCTGTTTGGCTTGAAATAGCGGCTCGTAGTGGGCGTAATGGGTCCAGCTATAGTATTGGCATGCTTATCCAATCCTTCTGTGTATGAGAATGTACCAAAATAAGTAAAGTGTTAAAGCCTTGTGAAATCTAGGGATATGATGGCTATTTAGGTAGTTACCTGGAAGGGAAGTCAAAAGCTGTGCCTAATTCTGTTGTCAGCCTATGGTGCTGGAACAACTTTCTGTGATATGAGTCACTATTTCTAGTTAATGAAATAAAGTGTAAGAAATCTCATCTTTGTCTCATCTCCCTTGTTAAATAGTTGTGGAACAGATAGAGTTTGAAAGGTAAGAACCTGCCATACTTACTCCTATGTCAAGTCAGGGGTGATATGGACAAAGTCCTACAATGTGCAAACAAATCCATTAGCATGGGGAGGGGGTAGGGGGAATAGGAAGAAAAGAGTAGAGAAGAATTAGTGAGAATAAGAAAGTATGGAGTCAGGTGTGTGCATCAGATTTACCTGTTGTGCCCATGTGCTGCTGTGCTGGCGTCTCCCGCTGTAATGCAGTGTGTTGCGCTGGTGTTTACAACTATAAGAGCGGCGGGCGGGATTAATACCTAAGCGTTTCCGGTGCCCGTGTGATGACTTCCGGCGTCTGAACCGCACGGAAGTGTTTGGAACGCATGTGTAGTGCGCATGCGTTGACGAAAGCCGCGCATGCGCAGTAACCGCTTACTTTGTTATATTGTGGGAGCGTATTTGTAAATCGCGGTGCACAATACTATTACCAGTGGAGGTGGAAGGTGCAGTACAGCCCTTTCTATACCGGAGTGTCACGTTCTCTGTGAGAAGAGAGAGAGACAATTAGCAATCTTACAGAACAAATTTAAAATAAGGAAAAAAACTTTTGGTTAATGCACATTATATGGCACCAGTGTGTAGACTGGAGTATTTGGGGAGATCCAATATGTTCTTACATTATGAAATAGTGAATACGCAAAGTAATACTTGATTGATAGAACATAGAAAATATTTGATAGTACCTCAGTCGGTATAATACAGAGGATGGTAACTTCAATATAGAGATCCCGTTTTTACTATTATACAGTACAAATTGCCAAAAGAACATCAAATAGTGGTCAGAGTCTATAATCACACTCCCTATTTAAACCTAATGGCTCAAGGGTCTGAAGGTGATGTCTCCAGTATGACTCACGAAGTCTCAAAGTTTTTATTGTATTGCCCCCCGTCTCATGGGTGGGACATGGTCAATGACCTGAAAACGCAGCTGCGATATTGAATGTCTACAGCTGATAAAATGGTTGGGAATGGGTAGAATAGTCTGGCCACATCTAATAGTGGACTTGTGTTTGCTAATGCGGTCTCGAACATGCTGGGTGGTTTCCCCAACATATCCGAGACCGCACGGGCATTTGATCAAATACACAACAAATGAGGTGTCGCACGTATAAAAACCTTTTATTTGATACCGTTTCCCTGAGCGTGGGTGGGTAAGGTGTTACCCTTTGTTACGTGGGAACACTGCATACACCTTAAACACGGAAAGGTTCCTTCACGTTGCGTTGATAGAAAAACCTGTCTAGGTAGTTTGATGTTGGAGCCTATATCAGCCCGGACCAATTGATCTCTTATGTTTTTGGCACGTTTTAAGCAAAATAATGGTTTTGTCTGGAATTCCGGAATATCCGGATAGGAATTACTTAATATTGACCAGTGTTTCGTGATAATATTGCGGATCAAAGTGTGGAATGGGTGATACGTGGTCACACACGTCACCTGTGGTGGTCTTGGTTCCCTAAGTCTAGTTGTGTTGTCAAGTCGTGTTAAGTGTGATGGGTACCCACGTTGTAGAAATTTGTCCCTCATCTCAGTATGTCTGAGTTCTCGTGTGGCTGGATCTGACACTATTCTAGCACACTATGGTCCATAAAGGAGAGGGGGGAGTTCTGTCCACGGATTTGTACACAAAGCCAACAGACACCAACAGTCTTTTGCATTTTAAGAGCTGTCATCCTAGACATATCAAAAAATCTTTGCCCCATTCGCAACAGATGAGGGTTGCTAGAATAGTGTCAGATCCAGCCACACGAGAACTCAGACATACTGAGATGAGGGACAAATTTCTACAACGTGGGTACCCATCACACTTAACACGACTTGACAACACAACTAGACTTACCATCCTCTGTATTATACCGACTGAGGTACTATCAAATATTTTCTATGTTCTATCAATCAAGTATTACTTTGCGTATTCACTATTTCAGAATGTAAGAACATATTGGATCTCCCCAAATACTCCAGTCTACACACTGGTGCCATATAATGTGCATTAACCAAAAGTTTTTTTCCTTATTTTAAATTTGTTCTGTAAGATTGCTAATTGTCTCTCTCTCTCTTCTCACAGAGAACGTGACACTCCGGTATAGAAAGGGCTGTACTGCACCTTCCACCTCCACTGGTAATAGTATTGTGCACCGCGATTTACAAACACGCTCCCACAATATAACAAAGTAAGCGGTTACTGCGCATGCGCGGCTTTCGTCAACGCATGCGCACTACACATGCGTTCCAAACACTTCCGTGCGGTTCAGACGCCGGAAGTCATCACACGGGCACTGGAAACGCTTAGGTATTAATCCCGCCCACCGCTCTTATAGTTGCAAACACCGGCGCAACACACTGCATTACAGCGGGAGACGCCAGCACAGCAGCACATGGGCACAACAGGTAAATCTGATGCACACACCTGACTTCATACTTTCTTATTCTCACTAATTCTTCTCTACTCTTTTCTTCCTATTCCCCCTACCCCCTCCCCATGCTAATGGATTTGTTTGCACATTGTAGGACTTTGTCCATATCACCCCTGACTTGACATAGGAGTAAGTATGGCAGGTTCTTACCTTTCAAACTCTATCTGTTCCACAACTATTTAACAAGGGAGATGAGACAAAGATGAGATTTCTTACACTTTATTTCATTAACTAGAAATAGTGACTCATATCACAGAAAGTTGTTCCAGCACCATAGGCTGACAACAGAATTAGGCACAGCTTTTGACTTCCCTTCCAGGTAACTACCTAAATAGCCATCATATCCCTAGATTTCACAAGGCTTTAACACTTTACTTATTTTGGTACATTCTCATACACAGAAGGATTGGATAAGCATGCCAATACTATAGCTGGACCCATTACGCCCACTACGAGCCGCTATTTCAAGCCAAACAGGTATACAGCACAAGCATTAGGCACCTAGGTGTGACAGAGATGAGGGCTCCCATTAGAAATACTAATTGTCTTTATAACTTGGGACTCTTCCCCTTAGTCCTACGATCTCAATTACTCACTATATCATTGATTATATCTTCACACTGGTCTTTTTCATCTTTCCAGGGGACAAA
Source organism: Allobates femoralis (assembly GCA_033576535.1). Taxonomy (NCBI): domain Eukaryota; kingdom Metazoa; phylum Chordata; class Amphibia; order Anura; family Aromobatidae; genus Allobates; species Allobates femoralis. Next base: position 177,830,069 of record JARQOC010000011.1, on the reverse strand, counting down.
CCTCCCCATAAGTCACTATTCTTATTAAGTCTGTACCTATGACTATTCATACTAATATTCGTTTCTTGCTATATACCCCACAATTGAATATAGCACTCCCGCACCACGGACGTAATTCCTGACACATCTAATCCATAGGCACGGACTACCAGCATCGAGGTAAACTCCTCGGTTATTATATAATAACCTTAATTGGTTTATTTTGCTGTTCTTGATTCATTTATACATGTTACCTTCTTTGTTATTATTGCCGGATTTTATGCTGTACCATATGGTTTTCATGTAACAGAAATGTTCATTGTATGGTCTTTAATTTTCATTATTTCAACATTATGTATGTCTATCATTGGAATTGTGGCATATTCCTTATGTTTATGTTAATTTTCTTAAATCTGTATAGATAAATCCTTGATAAAGGCCGGTTGGCCGAAACGTCGGATATTTTGCTTTATGCTGGATTTGTCCAATAAAAAGACTGAATACTACACATAACTGGTTTCTAGTTCATTAGTGTGCCGAGGTTATACATTAATTGACTCTTTACTGATTTTTTTACCTCAGAGCACCACACCAATAGGTTGAGCCCAAACATCTCCAATTTATTTATGCATCTATTATAGTTGTCTGATTATTCTCCAATGTCTCTACTCTATGGCCCATGTGTTGTAGATCTGTATGCAGGGCGTTAATCTCTCTTGACAATAATTTTGTGTAGTCTGCCAGTAGTTTTCTCATGAATGAGCAAGTTAAGGGTTCTTCTGTCATGGAATCGCAATCAGTGTCTTCCATACTTAAATCAGAGTGTCCTGTAGCCTGGGCAGGTTGGGTATTTTGCAATTTTATTTTAGATTGGGACGCTGCAGAGTCCTTCTTTTTTGTTAGATATTTATCAAGTTCCCCTTGGGGATTGGTATCTCCTGATGGTGTATTTTGTCTCGTTAAGCTTTTTGCTCGGTCTGTTTGTGTGCGCACCATTGTTATACAGTATTGATCGAGCGTTGATTTACCACCACTCGAGGTTTATAGTTCTGTTAATACATCATATTCATTGTCTGTCTGCTTTCTTTGAGGAAAAAGAGCATTTTGTAATTTGTCATAGGCTTGAAACTGAATATTGACTGCAGCACCAAAGAGCCACTAGATGGTGCAATCAGATTGTCTATTATCTTTTTTGGAAGGGGAGAGGTTCAGTTAGATGTAATAACTCTAGCTGGTCATTAGGTGGCAGGCTCTGCTTACTAATGTAATGTTAGGTGATATCTCAAGATATCCACTAGGTGGCGTCTCTAGTCTGTTAGTCTTTTATGCAGTAAAATAAAGATGGAGACTTTCCCTGGTGTGTGAGTTAGAGGGGGAGAATCTTCTTGTGTAACTGTAGTTTAGTCCCCTGCACAGCAGCACCTCAAAATGTCTCTCAATTCACTCCTCCACCTCCTTAACAGGTGCAGCCATGTGTCCTGTGCTTTCCAGAGGCGATATGCCTCTCAGTGGGGTTCTGGCTGCTGGGGACTGAAAGGCTGTATGGTGGCGCTGTAATAGAGTATTAATGGCGTCTCCACGTGGGTGCTCTCTTGGGATCCGGTCTCACAGCCTCCCTCCACTACTTGGTTCTGCTCCTCCATTTGCAGCCCCCAGCTCCACTCCCACGCTCTTTCCCGGGGTGTCCCACCTGACGCCTCCTCCAGTCTCTCCTTCCTCTCTGTTGCCTCCACCGCTTCGCTCCCACCACCTCCACACGTGTACCTTGTCTCTCCAGCCACCTCTCTCTTTTATTTGCCGCCTGGTACCCCGCAGGGATCACTGTCTCCTCCGCTGCTGTTCTGAAGCCTGGCGCAGTGAGACCCACGAGGTGGGTCTGTTGTGGAAAATGGCGCCTCTGTGCTTTCAGCAGTCCCCTCAGCGCTGCTGCCTCCAGGGCCCTCACTGGGGTGAAATGAGGTCCTTCTTACCCCCAAGGTATGGGGGAGACAAAATCCCAGGGTTTCCCAGCAGTTTGTGCTCTTTTTAAGCAGATTTTTGTGGCTTTGGTGCAGGAGCTGTAACACAGCACGTCTGTCTCCTCTGCTGCCCAAGCCACGCCCCTCAGTTTTAAAATTTTAAATAGTTTAAAATATCTAATAAATTTGGTTCCACTTCATGATTGTGTACCCTGACTTGGAAAACCTGGAGCTTTAGGGAAAATCCAGGCCAGGTTGTACCATGCTGGGAGCAATATACCTACCATCCAGGACTAGACCCTTCACTGCACTACACAGGGTACATTTAAGGTAATTGTTTAATCAATTGTTATTAACCAATTATGTACCTGTGGGTTTGTCTCTCATTTCCTCTGTAAATAGCAATTTCTGCAAAGTTCCCTTATATCACCTGAGGAAGACAACATACTGGTTGTTGAAACGCGTTGTGGCATATAAGAGACCACTAATAAAAGGTTTGGATGATACCATAAGAATTCCCCCCTGTTCCTTCTATCCAGCGCTCCATCAGACCAATTTTTGTCTCAACATCCTCCATTGTCCGCACTCTCCATCCTCCCGCTTTCTCCATCCTCCTGCTCTCTCCATCCTCCATCTTCTGCTCTCTCCATCCTCCTGCTCTCTCCATCCTCTGTTTTCTCCATCCCCTGATCTCTCCATCCTTCTGCTCTCTCCATCCTCCTGCTCTTTCCATCCTCCTGCTCTCTCCATCCTGCTGCTCTCTTCATCCTTTGCACTTTCCATCCTCTGCACTTTCCATCCTCTGCACTCTCCATACTCTGCACTCTCCATCTTCTGCACTCTCCATCCTCTGCACTCTCCATCCTCTTGCTCTCTCCATCCTCCTCGCTCCATCCTCCATCCTCTGCTTTCTTCATTCTCCTGCTCTATCCATCCTCTGCTTTCTCAATCCTTCTGCTCTCTCCGTCCTCCTGCCATTTCCATCCTCTGCTCTCTCCATCCTCCTGCTCTCTCCATCATCCATCCTCTGCTATCTCCATCCTCTGCACTCTCCATCCTCTGCACTCTTCATCCTCTGCACTCTTCATCCTCTGCACTCTCTGTCCTCCATCCTCCTGCTCTCTCCATCCTCCTGCTCTCTCCATCCTCCCTGCATCCTTCATCCTTGTGCTCACCCTGCCACCCTATGCACCCCTCTCTCACATACCCTGCACTTCTCTAGTCCATCTTCTCCAGGTTCTTGTTTGACATGTTGCTCCTTCCTACCCGCAGGGCAAAACTCTGTGGCTCTGCCCATCCAAGTCACATGTGCGTGACGTCATCACAGGTCCTTTTGCTCCAGGAGCAAGAGATATCTGTTCTTTGTATTGGAGAGGTGCTTATTAAGGCTGGCGTACATTTACTGTACAGTGCAACCCACATATTGAAGGCCGCATGCACATTGTAACAAGTATATTACATGACTAGAATGGCAGTCAACGTTACAATTGATACTACATTTCTCCCCAGTTGTATGTGAGCAAAATGATGTATCAACATCAATGATGGTTTTACAATGTAAGCAACCTGGTGATCCACAAGCAAAACAACCCTTTCCTCCTCTATTATCAGATATTATTTCAGCCGCCTTAGGTCTCAGGATGGTATTACTTGGTGAAACCAATGAACGTAGATTGCGATTTTTTTTCTATATTTTATACTAGGTCTTCTTGGTAGATGCTTATATAGAATAGAGTCACCTTTTAAAATAAACCAGTACCGATTCCTTAATTTTTGTATACTCGCTCTGGGTTTTCTCATCTGTACAACTTTTCGGTTCAAGAATTCTAGAGATGCATGAATCTTGAGTAAGGGACTGTGTTTTTTTTATGTGCATCTCTTATCAGTTTTTTCGGGAAGCCTTTTTCTACAAATCTCTCTCTGAGGATGTTCGCCTCTTTCATGAAGTCCTCTTTCAGGGTACAGTTTTTTCGATTACGCCAATATTGTCCATAATGAATATTTTTAATCCATCTGGGGAGGTGTCAAATCTGAGATAACTATTAACGTCCACTGGTTTAAAGTGGGTTGACTTGGACACCTTCCCCAGACAGTCAAACTTCAAGACTAAATCCAGATATTGAATGGAGTCCCTGGACATCGAAGCAGTAAATTCCAGGCCCCAGGAGTTTTCATTCAACCCCTCTATAAAGCCTAGTGCTGATTCTTCCATTCCCTCCCATATAAAGAGCAGGTTGTCAATTTACCGGCGGTATTAGAGGATATGTCCCTTGGCTAAAGAGGACTGTGCGATGTGAACGGATTCGAAATACCCCATGTAAAGGTTGGTAGAACTTGGGGCAAATCTCATCCCCATTGCACAGACCCTTACCCTATGGTAAAAATTTGCTTCAAATGTAAAGACATTATTCTTTAATATGAATTCAATGGCTTTCAATATAAAGTCTTTTTGTAGAGCAGCCATGCTTGTATCAACACTTAAGTAGTGATCCACTGCCATTAAACTCAGATTATGAGCAATATTACTATACAAGGCCGTTACATCTAGTGTGATAAACAAACAATTCTTTGTAGGTGGTAATTCCCTTATAAGACCGATCAAGGTTGAAGAGTCCTTCAAGTAGAATTCAAGATTAATCACTTATTTCTGAAGGAACAGATCCACATAATGTGAGAGGTTGGATGTTATAGAATTGATCCTTTTCCTCTTAGTCCAATCTATCAAGTCAGGGCCGGCTCCAGATTTTTGTGGGCTCCGGGCGAAAGAGTCTTAATGGGCCCCTTTTACACTCTGCCTCCGCCCCTCCAAATTATATATGACAAACACACAGCTGTGCTACATGGACATAGATAGCTGTGCTACACGCACATGTAGACACACAGTTCTGCTATATATACACTACACATAGTACACGCACAGCTCTACTACATGAACATACAGATACACACACAGCTCTGCTACATGAACGTACAGATACGACACACACAGCACTGGTACATGCCCAATTCATGGACATACAGATGTACGCAGCTCTGCTACATGCACACTATACATAGACATATATGCCCATAGACATAGATGGCTCTGCTACATGCACATGTAAACAAACAGTTCTGCTGCATGCACACTACACATAATACACACACACAGCTCTACTACATGAACATACAGATACACATACAGCACTGGTACATGCCTAATTCCTGCACATACAGATACATGCAGCTTTACTACATGCACACTATACATACAGATAGACATATGGCTCTGCTACATAGACACTACATACCAAGTTCTGCTACATGTACAATGCATACACATATAAACACACAGCTCTGCTACATGCACATACATATACACAAATACAGATATACACAAATACACACATGCAAACAGATACAGATATAGATACACACAGAGACACACACATATACATAATCAGACACACACAGATACACACATACACTTACAGACACACATACACATATATTACCACATTCAGATGATCTGTGCAGGAGAGGAGGCACTGGGAGCTGCACAGAGGCTGCAGAAGTTAAGCAAAAGCAATTTCTTCTATGACCTTAATTTCAGTCATGTGATCAGTCACATGACTGGAACTGGTAGGTCCTTCAGCCTCCATTCAGCTCCCGGTAACCTTGTTCTCCTGCTGTGTACCGATCATATAGATCAGTGCAGAGCAGGAGAGGAGAAAGGGCGGAAGTGTGTGAGTGGATCTCCTCTGCTTCCGCTCACAGACAGCTGTGGGCCCTCTCACTTCTTAGGGCCCCATCATCTGCCCGGGTATGCCGAGTGCTGGTGCCGGGCCTGTGTCAAGTAATTGATATGGAAGATGTGTGCTTGTATGTGAGCAGTTGGGTTCCAGTGTAAATATTGAGAAAGTTCCAAAGGTCCAGTGTGAAATGCTCCCATAACTTCAGGTTTTGACATAGATCTTGATTGGTTGATTTTCATAACCATCTGTGTAGTAGTGGCAGTCTCCTGTTGCTTCCTTTGCAATAGAACGTAGAAGGGTTTCGGGGGCTGCCAGCGAGAGAACCTCCTGAAGAGCACCAAGTAGCTTTGAGTTTGCCTTGTAGTGCAGTACAGCATGGGTAGAGGTGTCTACCTATTGGTTCCCCAGCGCAGGGATCCTAAGATTTCCAGGGAAGAGATCTTGACCCTCCTTTGGATACAAAAAGCTGTGTTTCTGGTGCAGGGCAATAAGTGTAGAGGGGACTACCCTTAGATCCCTAGTGTAGGGATCTGTCCCTCCAAGAGTTGGATGGGTGTTTGGTCTCTGATTGTATGGGGCTATGTCAAAGCAAAACAGTCCTCTAGGAATGATTCGGAGACATGGGTCATCGCCCTAAACATTGTGGGAAGCAGGAAGGGAAGTTATGCTACTAAAATTAGCAAGTTATTGCTCAGGAAAGTGAGAGTGGGAAGATATGGTACGTTATAGTTAGAAAAAAACATGCAATGGCTATGACAAAGCCATAGCACCCTTTTGCAAGTCGGCTCACTGATACAGAGTGCAAGAGGATAGAAACACCAGATGAATCTCTGTATATAATATACAAGGATGACCAAGACTGGCTAGAACAGGCTAAGAAAGGGGTTTTGTTTGCCCATACGTAACGGTTAGAGATCTGTTGGAGTTTAAGAAGCATGTCTTTAGGAATTTTAAGGGGGATACATTTAAGATAATACAGAATTGTCGGCAACAAAAGCATTTTAAATGCGTTAAGACGCGCGATCCAGGAGAGCTTCTTAAGGGAATAGGAGGCGGTGGCGCTAGAAATTTTTGAGCAAAGGTTGTTAAAGTTGTGCCTAACTAAATGGACAGTGGGGCTAAGAGCAATACCCAAGTATGGAATTCCCTCCTTCGACCATTTAAAAGGTAGGGAACGGGAGATGGACGAGATCAACATGTCCGGAACGTTAATGGAAAGAATGACTGATTTCGTAGCGTTCAGTTTGTAGTATGAGATCAAGGAGAAGGAGCGGAGAATGAACATTACCGCTGGCAAGGACTGAGATATGTTAGTGCAAGTAATGATGATATCGTCAGCATAGAGGCCGATGGTATGTGTCCCGGCCGACCCGAACACCCTCCACCAATGGGCTGGTACGGACCTTCTCCGCCAGGGGCTCTATCGCCAGGGCAAATATTGTCGGGGAGAGAGGGCAGCCCTCGCGGGTTCCGTTCGTGATCTGAAAGGCAGGCGAAAGAAATCCAGAGGCAAGGACCCTGGCGTTGGGACCGGAATACAAGGCCATTATTGCCGAGAGGAAGGGCCCGACTAGGCCAAACGTCCGAAGAACCGCCTCCAGGTAACCCCAGTGCACCCTATCAAACGCCTTCTCGGCATCTAAGGACAGGAATGCCCCAGGGTCACCCTTCAGCAACACTGTTTTTGATAACAAAAATTCTTCCGCAAAAAGGTGTACTCCGCTGTTCATGTCTCCCTGCGAGCGTCCTGCACTCTGCACAACCAGAAACAGTGGCACTCACTAGTAATGTCACCACACTCCACTGTGCTAAGACATCAGACTGCAGGCAGAAGGTAAGAATGATGAAGGAGGTAACACTCCCTCTTTCATAATTGCTGGGGGCCGTAGGCGAGGGGTTGGCCCGATGCCGGCGGCTCACGGGCTCCATAGTGGCTGTGCAGTCTGCCGCGCAGTGACCTGGATGTGCGTTCTCATGGACGTACATCAATTTGAAGTAGGCACTGGAGTCAGCTGGCCCTTGTACCCCTACCCCTGTGACCGCGATCATTATGCCTCTACTCTGTTGCCTGTAGACACCACATGTGTGACACAGTCTCTAGGACATTACTAGTTCACACAGTAACAAGTGACTTCATCCCAACAGCTGCTCTCATTCCTCCAGGAGTTTTTGTGGACCCGCCAATCCACAGGCATTGCTCCTTGAAAAACAAATTTGTGGACCTTCCGGTCCACAGACACAGCTCCTTGAGCAAAGACATCTATGTGGACCTGCCAATCCACAGGAAAACTGCACATGGAAATCTCCAGTGTAATTCCATATCCACATCTGTCATGCCATTGTTTTTAGCATCCATGCTGCCATGCCATTTTGCCCTGCTTTTGCCCCTAGCAACTAGGCTTCCAGGCCTCATGCCCGCATTCTAGCACCAAATGTGGTAACTTGCTCCACCATGTGTGACTGTTTTTTTAGCATGGCATGGCAGTGACACAGACCCCAAACAGTTCATATAAAGGGAACACAAGGTTTTTTTTTCTAGCCGCTCAAATCCCACTCAACACATCATATGTACATTATATAACATATAACAGACTTGCTTGCCTGCATACTAGCTAATATAACTTTACCTCTTTCTGATGTTACCAGGGCGTACACGGGACTTGCTCTAGCCTGCATTTCTGTGCCCGCACACAGCACATTCACACAGCACCCCCCAAGGGGCTGTCTCCCCTGAAGACTCTTAGGGCCCCTTTACACGCCACCACAGGAAGGTAGCAACTGCCAGGCACTGGGGATAATTGTGCCTGTTGCTATGAAATTGCTACGAAATGGCGGCGTGTAAGTAGGACAGTTCCTCCCGGTGTCCTGCAGTTGACTCAGATACCTGTTGCTGAGCCGTGCTCAAAACCCGAAGGCAACAGAAAGTCACAATTGCCATGGTAGTGGCATCTAAACGGGGCACAGGCATGGATGTGGTGTCACCTAATGAACTCCCAGGGGCGTGCCACGGCGTCATGGATACCACGCCACATCAGCGATCATTGGTGGGGGCTACTGTGTAACCATTGGCTGTCCCTTCACAGGGTGCCATATTTTAAGAGCTATATCTAAAAAATGAGAATGCACATAGGGTCTTATCCTTAATAGAAATCAAATCCCATACAGTATGAAAACTGCTCACCTGATACGGTTGTGAAGCCCACAAGCAGCTTGATCGCTCTAACACAGCAGCCGCAGCCGGGACCGCACTTCCACAAACAAGTGTCTTTCAGTCCACGCCGCTGCTCAGAAAAGTACCAGAAACACTGGAGTGCTTTGAAATAAGAAATCTTCAGTTTTATTTTCCGATGCGTTTCGGAGCTAACACCCAGCTCCTTATTCAGGGAATGACATGAGTATATGGTGAACAAACACTTATAAACTAATAAGTGTTTGTTCACCATATACTCATGTCATTCCCTGAGGAAGGAGCTGGGTGTTAGCGCCGAAACGCGTCAGAAATAAAACTGAAGATTTCTTATTTCAAAGCACTCCAGTCTTTCTGGTACTTTTCTGAGCAGCGGAGCGGACTGAAAGACACTTGGTCCCGGATAGATATTTTAAGAGCTATCCATTCACAGTCCACAATTGCAATGGCGTCATGTATTAGCCACCCTTCCTGCGCAGGCTGGCCAATCATGATGCTATTGCGTTGTCCAATCAACGCTTGTGCATCACAGAATACACAACTCTGTCACGCCTATGTACTTACGGCGCGAAATATGTACGGCGTGTGAAGTAGCGAAGGTATTCCACAGGTAGTAATCCGCAGGATCTGTCAGCACTTCCGGGGAACAAAGATACCTTCAGTGGAGAACGTAATGGCGGCGTGTATATGCGGCATCAGCGATCGGTATCCACCGTTAAAAACGTGCGCGTGCACGTGCGGTGGATACCTGTTGCTAGCCACAGTGGCGGCGTGTAAAGGTATATTTAGTCCCTCTCTGTTAGATCATGTGCTCAAACAAATACTCACATTGTACGTATGCTATGAGCCACACCCCAGATTGAGTGTATGAGGTCAGCCAAACATACCCATTTCTCCACTAACCTACAAACCTGGTCTTTGTAATGCTTTTAATCAGTCTTGTAGCACTACAGATACTAAAATAACCAATCACCATCTTATATCCCCTATATGTCACAATAGCAATCGCAGCATTTAAGAAGCTATGGCCTGATGTGATCACAGGGGCCAAATCATTGCCATGGGTCTGCCAGCAACGTTGACCTGTTAGATCATGAGAAGTGTGATGAATTGCAATGTTTATGCATTACAATACATTATACCAGAGATTAGGCTAACATATGTTAAAGACCGACAGAGGGACTAATTAAAAAATATTTTAAAAAATCCCATAATAAATACATAATAAAAAGTTAAAAAAAACTATAATAAACAATGTGTATATTTAGTATCGCCACGTCAGGAACAACCCAATCTATAACACTGTCATGATAGTTAACCTCTTCAGTGAAGACCGTAAAAAAAAAAAATGCTTTTTCATCATATTGCCGAAAAAAATGTAAGAAAACGTGATTAAAATGTCACGTAAATAAAAATGGTATTGCTGAAAGTATCATCAAAAAAAAAGGCACAACTTAGATCTGTCAGCAGAAAAATATAGAAAGCTATAGCTCTCATAAGTCAGCAATGCAAAAACAATTTTTTTTCTATAAAATTGTTTTTATTGTGTAAAAGCAGCAAAACATAAAAAAATTATACAATAGGGTATTGCTGCAATCTTACAGCCCTGAAGTATAAAGCTGTTTTATCAATTTTACCAGACAGTGAACAGCCTAAATAAAACAATCCCTTAACAGCTGGTTTTCATACATTTTGCCTCCCAATAATTGGCACAGAAAGCAATTAAAAAATGTTATATGCCCAAGAATGGTACCAATGAAAATGTCAAAACATCCTGCACAAATCAAGCCCTCACATTACTGTCAGTGGAAAAATGAAAAACCTACAGCTCTCAGAATATAGCGATGCAAAAATAATTATTTTTTATATAAAATTGTTTTTTGTGTGTAAAAGTGGGAAAACATAAAATATAAATATGGTATCACTGTAATCACAGAGTAAATATAAACCTGTCTTATCACTTATGCCGCATGGGGAATGACTTAAAAAATAATTAAAACCAATAATTGAAATGCTGTTGATTTGTTTATTCTGCCTCCCAAAGAGCAAGACCGCAACTCACATTTATCCTGCACTCTATGCTGAGCGCTTACACCAGGGTTTACATGTAAATCTCTGAAATACCTGATTCATACGAAACTCCTGACAGAATATTCACTATAATGAAGCACTGTAACATCAAAATCTGCACTGTAATATGATGTGCCTTCGCTTCTGAGGTTTGCACTGTGCCTCAAAAGTAGTTTTCGAGATTATATAGGTATTGGCGTAGTCAGCATTCAAATTGTACTGTTAATTTGCTCATATTTCCCCTTTTGAAAATTAAAAACTTGGGGCCAAAGCAACATTTTAGTAGAAAAATTAAAATTTTTCATTTACTCAGCCTGATGCTAAACAATTCTGTGAGTCGCCTGGGGGTTAAAATGCTAATATTTCCCCGAGATGATTTCCTTGAGAGGTTTAGTTTCCAAAATGGCATCACTTGTGGGGTTTATCCTGTTTGGCATGTCAGGGGCTCTTTGAATTTAACATGGCGTCTGCAATCTATTTCAGCTAAACTGGCGCTCCTTCCCTTCCGAGCCGTGCCGTGTGCCCAAACAGTTCTTGCACATATATGCTATTGAGAAACAGGAGAAATTGCACAACAAATTGAATGGTCCAAGTTTTTTCAGGTAAGGATGGTTTCACACCACGGTTTTTTCCTGATCAGGTTCGATCAGGTTTTGTGTGTCAAAACCAGGAGAGGAACCAGGAGTGGAACCTGCAGAGAAAAACTATAATTGAAAGAGTGACACCTGTTCTAAGTTTTTGAGACACTCCTGGTTTTGACACACAAAACTGATCGAACCTGAACAGGGAAAAAACTGCAGTGTGAAACCAACCTAACTCTTGTGAAAATAAAAAAAATTGTGGCAAAAGCAACATGTTTGAGGGAAAAATGTGTTTTTTTTCATTTTCACGACTCAACTTTATAAAATTCTGGGAAGCACCTGTGTGTTCAAGGTGCTCACCACAATCCTAAATAAATTCCTTGAGGGGTTAAGATTTCAAAATGTGGTCACTTGTGGAGGGTTTTCACTATTTAGACACATCAGGGGCACTGCAAACTTGACATGGTGTCCGCTATCTATTTATCTTGACTTCCAAAAGTCAAATTGTTCTCATTCCCTTCTTGGCCCTGCCATACACCCAAACAGTATCTTCCCGCTACATATGAGGTATTATCATATTAAGAGGAAAATGCACAAAAGCTTGTATGGTCCATTTTCTCCTGCTACCCTTGTGAAAAGGAACAATTTGGGGCAAAAGCAACATATTTGTGGGAAAAAAATGTTTTTTTCATTTTCAAGGCTCAAAGTTACACAATTCTGTGAAGCACCTGTAGGTTCAAGGAGCTCACAACACATCTAAATAATTGCCTTGAGGGGTCTAGTTTCTAAAATGGGGTCACTTGTGGTGAGTATCTACTCTTTAGACACATCACGGCCTCTGCAAGTGTGACATGGCATCCGCTATCGATTCAAGCCAACTATTCTTTCCTGAACTCAAATGGCACTTTTTCCCTTCCGAGCCTTGCCATGTGCCTTAACATTAGTTTTCCACCACATATGTAGTATCGGCATATTCAGGAGAAATTGCACAACAAATTTTACAGTCCATTTTCTCCTGCTATCCTTGTGAAATTGATAAATTTGGGGTTAAAATAATACTTTTGTGGGAAAAAGTAAGATTTTCATTTTTTCTTTTCACATTCCTTAAAGGTTAACAAACCTCTTGGATGTGGTTTTCAGCAGTTTGAGGGGTGAAGTATTTAGAATGGCATCACTTTTGGGTATGTTCTGTCATGTAAGCCCCTTAAAGTCATTCCAAATGTCACATGGTCCCTAAAAACATTGGTTTTGTAAGTTTTGTTGGAAAAATAAGAAACTGCTGATAACCATTTAACCCTTCTAACTGCCTAACCCAAAAAAATATATAGCAAAAATTGTGGTGATGTAAAGTAGACATTTTTAAATTATTTTGTGTGATATTATTGTAACCCTTTGATTTAAGGGTCTAAAAATTGTAAGTTTAAAATTTGCAAAATATTATCCAAATTTCTGATATTTTCACAAATAAACGCAAAAAACATTATTGTAAATTTATCACTGACATGTAGTCCAATATGTTTGGAAAAACATTCTCAGAATCACTGGCATCCATTGAAGCGTTCTACAATTATTTTCTCATAAAGGGACACTGGTCAAAATTGAAAAAAAAAGGCCTGGTCATTACTGTGAAAACCAGGCTCAGGGGTGAAGGGGTTAAGGATGAAAAAGGTTTGGTACCGTGTTAGCCAGTTGAGAAAATGTTGATTGCTCTCAATGTGAGAAACAAGATAAAAATCTTGTGGTTGTGATTAGGGATGGGCGAATCTACTCATTAGGACTCACTACTCTGCGAGTAGTAAGGAACTCGCAGGAGTCGGTACTCTGCGAGTTTCCAAGCGATTACTCGCACAGTAACGAGTCCAATGCAAATGAATGGCAATCCTAGTTTTGTCAGAGTTTGCATTCAGTATGTTTCTCAGTCGCTAAACTCGCTATCACATCGCTGTCTATGTAGCTGGATTGTCCCCAAATCGTTTAAACAATAGCACCGGTTCACGGATACCCGCTGTCAGCAGCGAGTCTTAGGGATGAGCGAGTCTACGACTCCTGTATACTGTATTCGGGACTCGCTGAATACAGAATATGTTAATGTTCCGAGACAGCCTAGCATGTTAGGTCAGAAAACTGTGAAGATGGACAAGCATGTTAGCCAATCATATTCAGTAATGCCACAGCCCTGTTGGTTGTGGCATTACTATGATTGGCTGCTGTCCATCGTGATGCCTATGTCATGTATGACAGGCAAGGCTGTATATAAGGCTTGCCCCCACCATTTTGGGCACATTCCTGTGACGATCTGAGCTAGTGCAGGGCGAGTAGGGAGACTTGGAGCAGATCCTAGCTAGGGAATGTCAGTGAGTGTAGGAAACCCACCTCAAGATTCCTCACATTTAACCCAAACAGCTCTTCTGAGAGCTACCAGGATGGAGGAGTGCTGTGTACAGGACTGTAGGCAGGGAGACAGGCAGGCAGGAGCAGCCTTACAGTGCATACAGCACAGACCTCAGAGCTTAGCTTAGTCACTCAGCTTTCCTCAGAGCTGAAATCAGAGGCTTAGCTGAGCTAATATTTAATTTTTTTTCGACAAGATATGTTTGGGTTCATATTTACCCCTTCAGCGTTATTTTTTCTGTGGCAGACCAGTGCGTTGCTGCTCTCCTACCAGCTAATAGCGTGCACGCCACCTGCTTGTGCGACTGCTTGTGCACACTAACTAATTTTTCAAGGGAGAGTGTGTTGCCTCTCTGCTAAGTGATATGGATTTTACAAAAAAAATAATGACGTGGGCTTCGCCGTATTTTTGTAACCAGCCGGATCCAGCAGGCAGCGACGGGCTGCCCCCAACCCCCAGGTGCCTATTTGTACCTGGCTGGACACAAGAATATAGGGGAGCCCCCTTTTTTTTATTATTTCATGAATTTCATGAAATAATAAAAAAAAAAATGCGTGGGGCTCCGCGCTATTTTTATGTCTAGCCAGGTACAGCTAGGCAGCTGGGGGCTGGAATCCGCAGCGCAGGGAGGCCCAATCTTTCTGGGCCCCCCCCCCGCTGCAAATTGCAGCCCACAGCCGCCCCAGAAGATGGCGCATTCATTGAAGCGCCATCCTCTGGCGCTGAACCCTGCTCTTCCAGGGCCCTGGTGCGGTGGCTCACTGGGTAATAAAGGGGTTAGGGCCAGCTTTGTGTTATCAGCTGGCCCCAAGCCCGAAATTTATGGCGGTCACACCAATATTACACATGACCGCCATGAATTTCTATTAAATTGTTTAAAAAAAAACACAACACACAGAAAAATACGGGAACCCTCGTATTCCCCTTTATCACCAATTATAGTAACCACAAGTTATTTACACAGTGTTCAATTCTCTTTCTTGCAGGAGCAAAAAGATACCTCTTAAAACTGATATAACACACACCGTTAACAATCTAACTTTTGTTTAACTTTAATGTCTGGCCACGGGGTAATTTCGGTTGTTTTTCTCTCACCAGGCTTTTCAGCACAGCCTAGTGCGACAGGAATTGGGGTCGTACTCAGTTCTCCTTTGTAATCCACAATAGGACTCCTCTGTATAGTACATTCGTTCAAAGGTTCGGTTTGCAAGATCTTTCACAGTTTCTAAACCATGACTAGTCAGTTCACCAGCAGGGTTACACATAAGAAAGTTCTCTACAGCTTTTGCAATGACCTTTTCCCAGGTATCTGTACTGTGATTGGTCACACTCTGTTACTCACAACAAGCAGTTGTTCCTTGGGCCCACCATCAGCACAAGTCCCCGAGGAGCTCCAAGCGTCATAAGAATCAGACATGTCCTCTCTCTCTTTGGACACAGTGAGATCCCAGGACCACGAGTCACACAGCAACGGCTTCTGCTTCTTCTTCCACAGCCCTCTCAGCTCCTCCTCTTAGATTCCTGGGGATTTCACAAAATCCCATTTTTTTTAAATTGTTTAGCTTTTGGTGAACCCTAGTGGCTGGACAAAGTCATTGCAGAACTTTGTACAACATATTTAATATGAACTCATTGTTAATTGTACATGCCAATATGCTACACTTCACCCCACTTACAGTTTGGCGTCCCAACAAATGGTCTCTTACAATTCATACGTAACACATACTCCTCAGGATTATAGCGTATTGGGGGAACACCAGCCGTGCTCCTCTCTGATCACCGCAGACCAGTACCTGCCGTGCTTGATGGGGTATACATAATTTCTGGTGAAACAGTCACGTCAGGGGCGGTGTCTGGAACACCTGGGGGTTGTGCTATGTGTCTCTATACGTCTGGGGTTTCTGTCCCGAAGTCATGCCAACAGTCACATTCAACATTGTTTGGTTAAACAACCGTAGACGGCGCAGGTGTCTCAGGTGGATGGGCAGGTGTGTCAGACATGCACCTCTTTAGCCAGGTCCAGTGCATTGTGCGACGGGATCCAATGCACCCTTCAGGGACCACTGTGTACACACTTTCCCCAGGAAACACTTTTTCCACTACGGTGTAGGGTGTATCCTCTGACCTGTCATTCAACTTCCCTCCCGGACGCGTGACTCTCACTAGCACCTTATCAACCACCTTGAATACATCCATGTGCACCAGTCCCCGATCTCAGTGGGGTTATGGACCCTGTTGTTATGGGCCCACAGAAGTTCTGGGATTATCTCAGTCCATCACTCCTTTTGCCTTTGCTCCAGTGTTCTCAGCATCTGGAGCAAGGTTCGGTTGAACCGTTCACAGGCCCTGCTTCCCTGTGGATGGTAGGGTGTTGTTCACGATTGCTAAATCCCATAGATCTGCAGCAACTCCGTCATGAGCTGACCTTGAAACAAGCACCTTGATATGAATGTATGCTTTGAGGACACCCATAGACTTGGATGAAATGCTTATAAATTGTGTCCGTTGTGGACTTAGCAGTCTGATCCTTGGTGGGGACAGGGATGGCAAATTTAGTAAAGTGATCAGTCATGACCAGACACGAACGATGACCACTTCGGATGTACCTGATTGAGAAGTAATCTACCATCAGCACCTCCAATGGGGCAGACGTTACGATTGTTTGAACAAGAGCTCTCTGTTCCGGAGACTTATTTAGTTCACATGGCCGCCCTACCACACACCTCTCTCACAACTTCCTCCAAGCCAGGTATATACACGTACCGATGCAGCCAACGATAAGTCTTCTCAGGCCCAAAATGTGCACCTTGCATATGGGCTTCTTGGGCAATGTCTGGAGCCACCGAAGCTGGGATTACTACGTGCCAACAGTACCCCAACTTGGCCGCTATGTAGACCCAGCGATACACTACCCCCTCCGTTATGGCCAATCAATTCCACTGCCTCAGCAGCTTCTGTCCATTTGCACCCAGCCAAGCTCTTGCTCTTCCTTCGAGCCAGGACTTTTGACTCAGCCATTGATTTACTCGAGACAGGTCGGAGTCTGCATCCTGTAACTCGGCCCACTCTTGATGAGTCTTGCCTAGCAATGTGGTGACCCGTGTCGCCACCCCACTTGAACGTGCCACATCCATGAACACAGGTAATTGCCTCAGATCTGGTATGTCAGTATCCTTGAGGTCTTCATCTACCACTTTCTCGGGTGTGCCTCGGGTCACTCGTGACAATGTGTCAGCATTAGAGTTCTCTCTACCCAATCGTAACTGGATCCGGTAACTGAACTTGGACATCTGCGCCACCCATGTCTGTTCCAGGGCTCCTAACTTGGCATTTTCCAAGTGGGCAAGGGGATTATTGTCCATCATCATGATGCTCTCCGAACCAGCCAGATACTCTGCAAACTTCTCAGTCATGGCCCACACCAGGGCCAACATCTCCAGCTTAAACAAGCTGTAATTGTATGGATTTTGCGCTGTGTCCCTTAGGAACTGGCTGGCATATGCAATGACCCTCTCACGTCCATCTTGCTCTTGGGCTAACACGGCTCCCAACCCATAAAGACTTGCATCCTTGTACACAGTGAACGGTCGATCAAAGGGAATGTACGACAACAAGGGGGCCTGTACCAGGGCGGCCCAGATCGCATGAAATGCCTGTTGTTGTTGGTCTGTCCACCGGATCAGCTGAGTCTTGGGCCCTGCACTGTCCCTCTTAGTAGCTCATTCAGGGGTTCAGCCACTTTAGCAAAGTCTTTCACAAACTGATGGTAGTATCCGGCTAACCCTATCAAATAGACAAGAGGTAGGGGAACAAGAGGCGCAATAGTGTCTTATCACTAAAGACCATCAAAATGTGGGTGGTAAAATAAGGTTCACTCACCTAGCCCAGTTGTGTGACCCACAACTGGCTTGAAGGCAAAGCATTATATTTGGCTGCTGCAGGACCTCCACCGACCACTCACACGTGGAACGACCATCAAAGGATTGGGAAAACAAGGTGTGTTACAGTCCGCGCTGCCAAGTCATCACAAATTACAAGGAATCCAATTTGGATAGCAAAAGATCTTCTTTATTTCCTTTCCTACGCGTTTCGATGCCCCTCCTGGCAACTTCCTCAGGGATATATTTTTGTTTGTCCACCCATCTCTTGATGATTGACCACAAGTTCTCAATGGGATTAAGATCTGGGGAGTTTCCAGGCCATGGACCCAAAATCTCTATGTTTTGTTCCCTGAACCATTTAGTTATCACCTTTGCTTTATGGCAAGGTGCTCCATCATGCTGGAAAAGGCATTGTTGGGCGCCAAACTGCTCTTGGACGGTTGGGAGAAGTTGCTCTTGGAGGACATTCTGGTACCATTCTTTATTCATGGCTGTGTTTTTAGGCAAGACTGTGAGTGAGCCGATTCCCTTGGCTGAAAAGCAACCCCACACATGAATGGTTTCAGGATGCTTTACAGTTGGCATGAGACAAGACTGGTGGTAGCGCTCACCGAATAAACTGTTTTCCAGATGTCCCAAACAGTCGAAAAGGGGATTCATCAGAGAAAATGACTTTACCCCAGCCCTCAGCAGTCCACTCCCTGTACCTTTTGCAGAATATCAGTCAGTCCCTGATGTTATTTCTGGAGAGAAGTGGCTTCTTTGCTGCCCTCCTTGAAACCAGGCCTTGCTCAAAGAGTCTCCGCCTCACAGTGCGTGCAGAAGCACTCACACCAGCCTGCTGCCATTCCTGACCAAGCTTGTCACTGCTGGTAGTCCGATCCCGCAGCTGAAACAGTTTTAAGATACGGTCCTGGCGCTTGCTGGTCTTTCTTTGGCGCCCTGGAGCCTTTTTGACAACAATGGAAGCTCTCTCCTTGAAGTTCTTGATGATGCGATAGATTGTTGACTGAGGTGCAATCTTTGTAGCTGCGATACTCTTCCCTGTTAGGCCATTTTTGTGCAGTGCAATGATGGCTGCACGTGTTTCTTTAGAGATAACCATGGTTAACTGAAGAGAAACAATGGTACCAAGCACCAGCCTCCTTTTAAAGTGTCCAGTGGTGTCAATCTTACTTAATCATGACTGATTGATCGCCAGCCCTGTCCTCATCAACACCCACACCTGTGTTAATGGAACAATCACTAAAACAATGTTAGCTGCTCCTTTTAAGGCAGGACTGCAATGATGTTGAAATGTGTTTTGGGGGTTAAAGTTAATTTTCTAGGCAAATATTGACTTTGCAAGTAATTGCTGTTAAGCTGATCACTCTTTATGACATTCTGGAGTATATGCAAATTGCCATTAAAAAAATTGAAGCAGTAGACTTTGTTAAAATTAATATTTGTATCATTCTCAAAACTTTTGGCCATGACTGTACAAAGCAAGCACCGTATCCTGCAGACTACACCAAAATGTAATGACCCGGACGTCAGTCGTTTCAATATATAAGATACGGTGCTGCTTTGAATGATGCTGACTCAGTATAGTGGTAAACTAAGTCTTTTAGGGAAACTTGTAAAACAAATGACAGGGTTGCACTCTCTACAAACCATGGGCCACAACCGCTAGAAAACACAATACAAATTATGCAGCCTGAGGGAACTCAAGTGCCAGTTTTGTAGGGAGGGACATGACTACCCCCTAACTATGCCACCCTACTCTTATTAAGAACGGGGCCTTCCCAGGATTTTACCTCGGCCACAGTACGTGTTCCCGTCAGGCATATAATCTTACAACTTCCTCCCACATTATTGTCCCAGGTATCCTAGTATTCCCCTTTATAACCAATTATAGTTATAGTAACCACAAGTTATTTACACAATGTTCAATTCTCTCTACTGCAGGAGCAAAAGGATACCTCTTAAAATTGATGTAACGCACACAGTTAACAATCTTAGGGCCCTTTCACATTGTCGTTTTCGCCAAAATGCGGCAGATGCGACAAATTTACCGCATCTGTCGCGTAACGGCCACACTTGCGGTACATTTGCAGCAAGCCCCATGCATTGTCTATGGGGCTTGCGGTAAGTGTGCGGCACGTGCGGTTTCAACAGTTGCGGCAGGTGCAGCCGCGGAAAAAAACGCAGATGACCGTGTTTTTTTTTCACGGCTGCACCTGCCGCAACCGCACTTGCCGCACCTTACCGTAAGTCTCATACACAATGCATGGGGCTTGCCGCAAGCGTGTAGCAAGTGCGGCCGTTAGGCGGGACCCTCGGCAGATGCTTTTTTTGGTCCGGATCCGGACAAAAAAGCTAGTGTAGAAGGGGCCTAACTTTTGTTTAACTTCAATCGCCGGCTACATTGTGATTTCAGTTGTTTTTCTCACACCGGGCTTTTCAGCACAGCCTGGTGCGACAGGAATTGGGGTCGTACTCCATTCTCCTTTGTAATCCACAATAGGACTCCTCTGTATTGTATTCTCGTTCAAAGGCTTTGCTTGAAAGATCTTTCACAGTTTCTAAACCACGACTAGTCAGTTCACCAGCAGGGTAACACACCAGAAAGTTCTCTTCATGCCCTGAGGAAGATTCTTATTGAAACGATCGTCGGCAGGAGGGGTGAGGAGCCTGTGTGACTGAACGGCAGAGGTGCAGCCTAGACTTAAAGGTAATAGCAGCAGGACTCTAATGTGTTGCTTTGCAGGGGGTCCCTTATCTGATTGTGTATGGGGATAGTGAATTTGCCTCTTCTAGTGAGTCTGCTGGTCTTAGGCTGCAGTTGGTGAAGGAATTTTATAGGAGCACCAATATTGAGCTATCAGATAACTTTTGTCACACAGCAGCACCCTTTTATACTGTTGTTTACTATGTAATGAGTTATTGTAGAAATTGATTCTTTTTTAAAGGAGTAGTGCCTGTAATAATTGTGGTACCTCAATAGATATATGTTTACTAAATTATTTTAATGAATTCTTGAATAAAAATCATTAATTGATATCTGAGACAGTTGTTTCATTCATCCTCTGTTATATTATGGGGGATTTTGGTTTTATCAGTATATGAGTGAAACTTTTAATTATTGGACAATTGATTATAGTGCAGTTAAAAATTAGTCTGAACTAGACAGGCGGTGTAGCTTGGTTCACAAGTGGACTACACCACTGTCTACCAGACATTGCTACTAGCCCAAAAAAATTGCCTGGATTAGCTGCAGTAAAAAATTGGCTACAGGATAGACAGGCAGTGTAGCTTATTTTACAGCTGGGCTATATCGCTGACTACCAGACACTGCTACTACCCCAAAAAAATTGCCTGGACTAGCTGCAGTAAAAAACTGACTCAAACACTGCCCAAAACAGCTCGACATTGAGATTGGCGAACATTTCGAATCGAAAATCGCTCATCTCTAGTCACTATCCGAGGTACCACATTAGAAATCCCAAAGCTATATTGTATCTTAGAATATAAAAAGTTCATGGTGGAAGTAGATCTCTCAGATCAGATCCTGAAACAATATAGTGCCATGCGAAAAGCAAAAGTATGGTACAGAAAGTTGGTCATGCACATTGTACAGATAGCACTGTACAATGCTTTTGTGCTGTTTCAATGTGCAGGCAATACAAGGAGCTTCCTTCAGTGTCAGGAGGTAGTCAACAAGTCCATAATGTTTGGCAGTCAGGAAGATGAAGGTCCCAGTGCTTCCGAAACTGATGGTGCCCATATTGTACCAGGGTAACCTTTCACTGGTGAGGTTCCCAAACTGCGAGGAAGAGAAGAACACAGAAAAGGTTCAAAGTATGCTCCAAAAGTGGAGTATGAAGGACACAATTTACCATTGTGAAACCTGCCCTAAAAACCTGGCCTTTCCGTTGTGGATTACTTCAAAGCATACTACACATCCTCAAACTGCACAAACTGATAAAAGTTGGCTTTACCCTATCAACAAGGCTCTCTTTGATAGTCTCAGGTACTCCGAACAATGTAGACATACCACAAGATTAAAAATTCATAGACCAATAAAACTAAAATCATTATTATTATTATTATTATAACTGTTCCTTTAGATAAATCATTCAGGAGTGTAGTTTCTAAAATGGAGTCACGTGTGGGTTTCCAATGTTTAGGCACATCAAGGGCATGGTGCCTGTTTTCAATTCTATCAAAGACTGCATTAAAAAAACATTGCTCCTTCCTTTCGGAGCTCCACAGTGCACAAAAAAGTAGTTTTCCACCACATATGGAGTATCAGCATACTTAGGAGAACTTGCGCAGCAAATTCTGTTTGGGCACATCAGGGGCTCTGCAAGTATGACATGACAGCCACTATCTATTCCAGCCAAGCTTGCGATCCAAAAGTGAAATAGTGTCCCCTCTCTTTTGAGCCCTGTCGTGTACCCAAACAATAGTTTTCTGCCACATATGGAAAATCAATTTACTCAGGAAAAATTGCACTATTGTTTGAGTCCTTTTTCTCCTGTTACCTTTGTGGAAATGAAAAATGTAGGGCTAAAGCTACATTCCTGTGGGATAAATTGTCATTTCATTTTCACAGATCAATGTTATCAAATTCTTTGAAGCACCTGTGGGTTCAAGATGCTCATCACACCTTTAGATAAATACATTGAGGGTTTTTTTATTGGAAAAAAATCTAAATTTTAATTTTCATTCCACATTACTTTAAATCTTTTGAAGCATCTAGGGTCTAATAAACTTCTTCAATGTGGTTTTGAGCACTTTGAGTGGTGCAGTTTTTAAAATGGTATTACATTTGGGTATTTTCCAACACATAGGCGTCTCAAAGTCACTTCATATGTGATATGGTCCCCAAAAAGGACAAATTGCTGATTATCCTTTAACCCTCCTAACGTCATAACAAAAAAAGAATTATGTTTCAAAAATGGCGCTGATGTAAAGTAGACATGTGGTAAATGTTATTTATTAACTATTTTGTGTGGTTTTGCTTGTGTGGTAAAATTTGCCAAATCATTTTGGCAAGTTTTCAATATTTTCATACATATAAACAGAAATAATTTTGACTTATATACCACTAACTACTAACATTACGCACAACATGTCACGTAAAACCAATCTCACAATAAATGGGAGATGTTAAAGCTTTCCAATGATATTACCTCTTATGGTACCTTTACACGCCGATACCGAAAGGTAGAAACCACCAGGTATCGCACGTGCACGCGCGCGCTTTCAACGGTTCCTAACGGTACCTGATACTGCAATTACACACCGCCACAAAGTGCTCCACAGAAGGTATTTTCGATCCCTGGAAGTACCGACGGGTGCCGCAGGTACCTTCTGTGGAGCACTTTCCTTGATTTACACGCCGCTAGTGTGGCGCCCCGCAACGAGTGCATCACAAGAGGGTATTGCAGCCATAAATGCAGCCGCAATATTCTCTGACACAGCAGTGATCTGGTTAACTTTGAGATCCAACCCTGCATGCATCACCTAGAACAGAGGGCCAACCCAGGGTCCTGGTGGGCGGAGTGCTAGGGAAGTGTGTAGGGAGAACAGACCCTTAGTCAATAGGAGAAGGAGTCTAGAACTTGACCTGGCAAGTCTAGAATTTGGAGTAGGAGCGGGGGTTCCGCACCCCGTGCAGCCCCCGGGCCGTCACCGGTCGGGTGTCAGCACCTGAGGCCTCAACAACCGGGATCGGGCATCATTAACCACGGGTTCCAAAAGACTCCCGTGCCCAAAGACCTCACAGCGGGTTCACTGGTACCGAAGCTGGCAGCAGTTCACCTCTACTACGCGAACCAGAAGAGTGGAGGAGCAGCTTCACAGGAGCACCCCACCACCAGCCAACTTCCAGTCGTCTAACCAGCGGTGTACCCACTGAGGGATCCAAGGCTCCCCAAAACATCCACAACGTATATTCTGGATAGGGCATTGAAGCAGCCTCCCCGTACCCGATCTGGTATTCCTGGGCGACAATGGCAAAACAGTTAGCTATAATGGAGGAACACTTGCGGATCTCTGAGGGACACCATCACTGCTGAGTCCACCAGGTCCACTACCCGTAAACTGTATACCATGTACTGCCTGCTGGTTACAGTAAAGACCCATTGCAGAGACTTTCTGTGTCCGTGCTTCCTTATGAACTGTCCGTCCGCACTACAAGGTAACCGCAACTGCCGCACAACATCTTAAGCAGCTCCAGCCTCCGGGGATCACCGCTCAGCCTGTGGGGAGCGTTCCATCATGCTGCTGTCCATCCCCCGGAGGTTCCGCAGCGTCGGTAACGATTACCGAAACTACTCATAGGTGGCGTCACGAATAAATTAAACCCCTTTAATCTGTTCCTACAAGACGTCTTCAACTTTTTATCTGCACTCAACCGGGCCCCACTACTGGCAGGCGCGGCCCACCCGTGACAAGGGGGAAGGAGCTACAGCCTGTCTAAACCGGAGTCCACGGCTGACGGTGAGTCAGAAGATGGCGTCACGAACAGGATACGAGCAGGCCCGTTCCCTAACGGGTATAATGTGCTTAAAAATGACTTTATTGTCTACGATCTGGACTTTGTTCGTCCCTAAAAGAACTTTCCCGCCTTTTCACCGTGGGCCAAGATGGCGCCCAAGATGGCGTTCCCGCCATGAGAATCCGCCACGTGCAAGCCCAGGGGTGAGCCACCGCCCCTCATCGTGGGAGGGCTAAAGGCAAAAGGCGCCAAACTCTTTGTCCGCCCTGATTGCTCGAATCAACCTTTGGCTGAGAAGCACAGAGTGTTGAAGGCATCTAACCCCTGTGGGAAGTGCCTGAGCAATATGATCTATGCCTAACGACACACTTCTAGTTGTCATGTCCCTGTAATCCTTACAGTATCCTGTGTCCAATGCTTTACCTAACCCATGTCTGTTTCCAAGTAGCAATATACCATCAAGCACTTGCCTGAACCAGTCCTGCTGCCGTATCCTTTGTTCCTATCAGTATCAGCCCTACTGCCATACCCATTTCACCAGCCTGAACCAGCCCTGCTGCCATACCTACTGCACCAGCTTGAACCAGCCCTGCTGAAAACCTGGGCACATTGTTGGATATTTCAGTTTGCATATACATGGAAGGCTGTCAATAATTAAATAGGACCGCCCAGTGGACTCCTAAGCCCAGAATATTTTAAAGAAGGCATTTTAAGTTTTACTGCCTATTCTCCTACAAAATGATGTCAATCTGTTCATCTCCTTCTGCTCTGTTACATAGTGCCAAAAAACAGGGCAAAATGTTCAAACTGACAACTGATTTAAGAACCTAGTGTTCTTTGTGTATAAAGACCATTTTTGATAACTGCATAAATTAAGCAATACTTTTTTTCAGTATATATTATATGATGATGTGTGCAGTTTGCCTGTTCTACCACTCAGTTTAGCTTCGGTTATGTTATGCTATTGACAGACTGCTCCACTTGAGGGTTTTCAGAAAGCCTGAATTTTGGATGTAATTAACACTTGATGCCCATTGATAGTTCCGAGTCTGCTTTCTATTCCAAGTGCTCTTTTTTTACTACTTAATCTCAGAGGACGTGGAATATAACAGCTGTTTGCTTGGCTCACCTTCAGGTGCTGCACCAATGACCTTCAGCACAAGCAGCGCATATGCTAAAGTACTGTAGCGTGAGCAGCAGGCTGAAAGAGAGCAATTCACTTTATGATACGATTATTTTCCCGTGATTGCAAGCCAGTGCCATTAATGTTAAAATTTCCCAAAAAAACTTACTTGCATATTTTTAATGAAAAAAAAAGCAGAAGCCAAGTAAATTCTGGCTAATAGATGCTTTAGCAATATAACGCATATTTGGATGTGAAATGTCAATGATTATTAAGAGAGACTCAATTTCAGCAGAATGACTGACATTTATTTGTTTTCGTATTGGACAAATCTTAGCTGGCATATGTGTATGCAGTGAAGCTTGTAATAGTGTCATCTAGGAGAACCGAATGTAAATCCTAACCATCCATTGCTTTTGCAAGGCTAAGTGCAAATTCCATTATAACTACACTGTGCTGTGTGTCCATAAAGGACTCAACCAAGGATTATTATGGAATAATGTATGTAAATGTAAATTACGAGCAGCCTCTCTTAACCAATTAGGGATTTGCTTTTACTGATTTATCAACGTAAATCCCTAATTGCTTCTATGGATTGCAGAACATTTTTTTTTCTTCATTTTAATGCATTAATAATAATTCAAATTTTTGTTAAGATACCATATAACCAGGGGCAAACATAGAAATCATGAGACCACATAGTAATGGTACAAATGGGACCCCTGCGTCTGCATTATATAATGGGGTCTGACCACATCCTGCTAAGTGCATTAGTAGATTTCATTTGGCTACAATTGGTAAGTTGTCTGAACACTGCCTTATACTATCTCCTTGTATATTTAGGTTAGGGTCACACTTGCGGCATGATTTTTAAATCCTGATCCGGTTTAGAGCTTTCAAAAAGCTCAAAACCGGATCAGGAAACGCTCCCCATAGGAGCCCATTATGGTAACCGGATTGTTAACGGCTCCGGATCTGCAGCCTGCGCTAAAAATCATGCAGGCTGCAGTTTTCGGAGCGTTTCTGGCAACCGCAATACGGTAACCGGATTGCTCAGGATGTGTAACACATTTTAACTATTTACAAGCCGGGATGGACAATTAGTCTTTGCTTCTATATACACGTAGGGCATACCAGCCTTTAGACCCTACGTGTCTCTCGTAGTCCACCCGGTCGTGCCGGTAAAGTTCCCGGTCCGGGTGACCCTTTGGGAGGTGAGCCTCATCATCACGACGGCTCACAAATACTTCCTCCCTTAGCTCTCGTTCCCGGATGAACCCTCACCCGCTGTCCAGGTTGAACGCCGTCATCATACCTGACTTTCTCTCTTCAGGTGGTCTCGGCGGCAACCCTCGGGCTCAGGTTTTCTCCAGCAATTTCTCTTGCTACCGGGCCCACCACTCCTCAAGCAGGCGCTGCTGGTCTTCTTGATTGGCCCAGTACCGCTGCGCTGCTAGCTCGGGTTGTTCCCAAACTAGGACGGGGGCACTTTCCTGGATGGCTCCTCCAGGGCTGCCTCTGTGGCAACCCTGCAGGGGATTGCCACAGGATCCACCGGTGCAAGGAGGGAATTACACCTTGGTTCACACAGCACACAACACCTTCCACCCCAGACCTGAAGGGGAGCTCTACTGGCTGCCTTAAGTCAGTTCCCCTTTAAAAGATCCAGGCCTGAGTGGAGGAGCCAGTTAGTTCCAGTTAGTTCCAGTCAGGCAGTGGAGAGAGCAGGAGTGAGGAGCTGGTTGCTGGGAAGGATCCAGGCCCAGCACCAGGGAACACTGACTCAGCTGTGCTGCACCCAAGGGAGAGGGTCGGAGGCCAGTGGAGGAAGCAGGGAATCAAAGAAGGGAACCAAGCAAGGCTTCCTTGTAGTACACTGGAACATCGGAGTCCGTCACTGCAAGCATCCACTGCAGCAGTAAAAGCCCAGGAGAACCAGGAGGACCAAGACCCCATGAGGTAACAGACAAGAGACACTCAAACTGACCAAGTACAGGACCATTGGCCATAGGAGGAATAGGGCAGGACTTACCCAAAACCACAGAGAACAGATACAGAGGAGGCCTCAACACTTTCTAAGGTGGAAGTCCCAAGTTGCAACGGGGACCTGGTTATTTCTCTGGACTGTACCTGTTACCCTGTCACCAGTAAAAGGTACCGAAACAAAGATCAGTGTGTGTGTGTCTACTTAAGGGCCGCTATTCACCGCATTGACTGCAGAGACGCGACTACTACTCCCCTCATCCATCCCCGCTGCCCTGAGGTAAAGCTCCACCTGTGGGGAACTGTAATACACTGAGCTGCACTTCCATCACCTCAGCGGCCGGCTGCAGCGCTGGTATACCCGTTACCAGGAACTACAGGTGGCGTCACGTTACCAATCCCCTTATATCCCCAACCATCCCCGCCATTGAGGGTCCAGGGCACGGGGCCGGGGACCGACCATCAAAGTCGCCATCAGCCCTGGTACCCGAGTACCCCCTACCCTGTTGACTGCCTCACCTCCACCATCACGTCGGGTTCTCCCTCAGGCACCTCCAGGACATCAGGCTTGGCTGGCTCCTCTGGGTCCTCATTGTCATCTGTAGCTGGCTCAGGATCGTCTGGCACAGTGCAGGGCCCGGATGCCCTGACTTCTGCGTTGACGATGGGTTCCAGTCTTTCCTCCGGGAGAACTGGCTGCGGGTTTGGTCTCGGAACCTTCTCGGTGGTCTCAGGCTCACCCGGGTCGGGGCTTTTGCCTGCACCTCTGGTTCGGGCCTGTTAGCTCCCTGCTGCTCCATCAGCTGGGACAGCTCGGACCAGGTGTTGAAGCACTACTGCCTGAAGGTCCAGTCCAGTGTCTCGTTCAACTGGACCCTCAAGTCCTGAAACGCAGTCTCCCACAAGGCAGTGTCCCCTGCGTGGGTCAACAGGGAAGCTGCTCCCGGGCCTGCGGCCTCAGCACGAAGCTCGTCCTCCACCTTCTGCATCATGTTTCTGAGCCTCGTTGCCTCCATCTTCACTGACCTGTAGACCGCACCCATCCGTCTTTGTATGTATACTGCCACACCCTTCCTGCCACTTTTATATCGTCCGACAAGGGTACTTTGATCTTTGGCTCTCCCCCTTGGCAATGGGGCTGGCAGGCAGTTTCCCGCCTCAGGCATGGCCCTCCCACGATGAGGGGCTGAGGAACGCCCCTGGGCCAGCACATTTTGTCAAGTCTTTGGCCTTGCCATTTTGAGGCCTAGTAGTTCAGTTCAGTAAATAAAATTCAAGGTGAACAATACCCAGTTTTATCAGGCACGGGATCCTGTTTGTGACGCCAAAAGCTGACCCATCCCAGGGCCGTGGGGTACCCACGTCAGGGCCACCTCTTCTGAGGTTCCCTCCGCTGTGCTACTCGCAGGGCTCCCCTCCAACAGCTTTCTCCTACTCCTGACTCACTTTCCCGCTCTCTACTATTTCCCCCCAAGCTCCTCCCACCAGGACCGATTTCCTAGCAACAGATTAACCTATTGGTCCCCTGAGCTAAGGTGTGTGGATGCGTGTGGTGAGCGTCCCTGATTGAGATCCCAGTCCCCTGGTCACAGGGATACTACGCACTCTGGCCTGGGTGCAGTACCCCTCTGTGGCGTCCCGACCAGTGGGGCGCCACATATCCATCTACAAACCATTCCTTCTATGGCTTAATTTAGCTGTATACAGGCAGGGTATATAGCACACTTTTAAAAAGCAAACATCATACTATTTAAAATGCGCAAGGCCGGTGGCAAGGGACGAGGGACTGGACGTGATGGTGATGGTGCATGCAGAGGCCGAGGCCGTGGGCAAGCTAGATTTGTGCCATAACAAACACCCACATCTTCTTGCTCAACCTTCCTGTTCAAATTCCTAGGGGACAGCACCACACCACTCTTAAACCCAGAGCAGTGTCAAAAAGTTATTAGTTGGATAGTGGATAATGCTTCCAGTCAGTTTGCCACCACCACAACCACCCTGTCTTCCACATGGTCAAGTCTCAGTAGCCGTGAGTCTGGACTGCATATTCCTCACCCTGATCCTCCTTCCTCCCACCATTCCAAGTGGATCCCACACTTGGACACTCTGAAGAGCTGTTCAGTTTGCCATTGATAAATTTGGGCCTCTCACCCTCTCCACTTGAAGTGGGGCATGAGGAGATTGTATGTAGCGATGCCCAAATATTTGAACAGCTACGGTCGCACAAAGGCGACGGTGGGAACGTGTCACAAGAGGTGGATGATAATGAGACACAATTGCCAGAAAGTCAGGAGGAGGACCAGGGCAGGAGGACATGCAAGCGAGGACACCTGCGCACAGGTGGAGGGAGGCGTAACACCACAACAGGCAGGAAGAAGCAGTGTGGTGGCGGCAGACAGAAGGCGGGCAACCGTTCCCCGTAACACCAACACGATGGAAGTTGCCAGTAAAACTCTTAAGGTACCATTACATGCGTCAACGTTGCTGCAATGTTGCTGGCAACTTCACGGGAGCGAGCACGTTATTGGCACTTTTCCAAGATTGCCTTGTAGATGTCACACAGGGAGTCAACGCAACTAGGATGTTGAAAGCAACTTTCGTTTGCTGGGTATGAGCAACTCAGCAACCGATCCTTAACAATGTAGTGAATAGGGGAAGTTACTTTTAACATCGCTATTGCGGTGTCACACAAAGCAATGTTAGCAGATTGGCTGAGCAACACTGCCAGGTTTCAGAACATGTTTTGCAACATGGCAACTCCGCTCGAGCAACTTATTGCCGTTGAATTGCCCTGTCACATGTAGCAATGCACTAGCGATGTTGCTTCAACTTCGCCACGCCCCTGATGTTGCTGGCAGTGTTGCCGCATGTAACGGTACCTTTAGGTCTTCCCGAGTCTGGCTGTTTTTTAAGGAGTCTGCTGATAGTTCCAAAAAGGCCATTTGCAACACCTGCCATGCCAGCATCAGCAGGGGTAGCAAAACTACCAGCCTGACCACCACCAGCATCATCAGGCACATGGCAGCAAAGCACCCGACTTTGTGGGCTGAACCTCAGGGTCCAGGAGCAGTGTCTGCGGGTGACACCACTGCTTCTTCCACTGTTGTGTGCACAAGCCAATCCCCTGCCATAGTGCATGCGAAGATGCCTCCTGTTCTACACCTGTTGTTGCAAAATTAGACATACCACCATCAGGAAACACATCGAAATCCTTGTCCCAGCACAGCATTCAGTTATCCATACCTCAATCCTTGGAACACAAGCGCAAATTTGCAGCTAACCACCCAGAGGCCACACTACTCAATTCGCACATTTCGTGACTGCCTGCGCTAGAAATATTGCCTTTTAGGCTAGTGGAGATGGAAGCATTCCACAACCTGATGGTGGCGACCGTCCCTCATTACTCAGTGCCCAACCGCCATTGTTTCTCCCGGTGTGTCGTCCCCGCATTACACAAGCACGTGTCCCAAAACATTAAACATGCCCTTAACAATGCAGTTTCTGTGAAAGTCCACCTAACCACAGACAAGTGCTTGTGGGCAGGGACGGTACATCTCTCTGACGGCACACTGGGTTAATATCGTGGAAGCCGGGACCCAGTCAGACATTGGGACGGAACACGTCCTCCTGACGGCAAGGATTTTGGGCCCTAACTCTGTCAGGGTTGCCCCCACAGTCTATATCTCCTGCAAGTCATCCTTCCTCAGCCTCCTCCTCCTCCTCTACACCCTCCACAACAGTCACAGGCTGTGCTGAAGCTAATATGCATAGGATACAAATCCCACAATGCTGAAGAGTTATGGACAGCTCTGAAAGAGCAGGCAGATCTGTGGCTCACACCGCTGAAACTACAGCCAGGCATAGCCGTGTGTGACAATGGCTGGAACCTGATGGCGGCTCTGAGGCGAGGCAAGCTCACACATGTACCCAACCTCGTAGTTCCGCGGTTGCGTCACTTTTTGGTGATGTCGCTAGCGATATTGACACGTGTGACGGGGCCTTTAATCCTGAGCAACTGTTGGCTTTCAATGTGATTGTGGATGCTCTACAAGACAACACGTCGACACCTATTTGTTTCTTTATTGATGGTCCAGGTGCCAGTGGAAAAACCTACTTAACCATCTACTTATACATTATGTCAGAGGACATGTGGTCTCACCTGCTGCCACTACAGGAATAGCTGCAAACTTGCTACCAGGAGAACGAACTATGCACTGTCTGTATGGCATTCCAATCCCAATCAGTGAAACATCAGTTTCCAGGATTAAAACTGACACTAACGCTGCAAACAAGTTAAAAAATACTGCACTTTTACAATGGCACAAAACCATTCTTTGAATGTCATTGATAGACTTCTACATGATATTATGACAATACATGTTGATGACAAAAATAATGTTCCCTTTGGTGGTAAAGTTTTTATACTTGTAGGAGATTTACACCAATGTCTTCCTGTCATTGGCGTAATTACTGTATTGCGGTCCCCGGAGCAAGATTCGCTCAGGGGCCCCTAGGTGAGGACGAGGGGGGGGGTTGTTATGCCGGCCGCATGATTACCTGCTCTGCCTCCTGGCGGTCGCGGTCGGGGAGGCTGGAGAAACAGGCAGCAGGGTCCTCCGGGGAGCTCAGGGCCCCCCCCAGGTGACCTCTCGGGGGGATGGTTGCCGGCCGCACGATTACCTTCTCTGCCTCCCGGCGGTCGCAGCGGCTGGAGACACAGGCAGCAGGGCCCCACGGGGAGCTCGGGCCCCCCCAGGTGATCTCTCAGGGGGGGAGGGGGATCTGCCTCCCGGCGGTAGAGCGGTGAAGGGGCGGGCACTGCTGAGCGGGTGCAGGAAGTCACAGTGTCACTTCCAGCAGTCCTCCCTCAGCCTCGGCGCTATCGCGGCGGGGGCGGCTGGAGACACAGGCAGCAGGGCCCCCCGGTGAGCTCGGGGCCCCCCCCAGGTGACCTCTCAGCCCCCCACCTGACGGTCACACAAGGTAGCTGACCGGCATAGCAGCGTAGCGGCGCTGGGTCCGGGCCCCCCACAAGCGCCGGGCCCCAAAGCGACCGCTACGTCTGCTATGCCAGTAGTTACGCCCCTGCTTCCTGTACTTATGCATGCCACCAGAACTGAAATTGTGGATTGCTGTCTTACATATTGTCATCTCTGGAAACACTTCACAAGACTCCCGCTATTCAACAACATGAGATCCAGGGATCCAGAATACTGCACATGGTTACTTACATTAGTCAATGGTCACCTCTCAAACGAATACAACCTTGGAGAGGACGTATTTGAAATTCCTCCAGACGTGCTGTCCTCTGCCTGTTTAATCACAGACTTATTTAGCACAAACATTCATATTAATGTTAATGACACTGAAAGTGTTTTGTTTGCTGCATCACATGCAATACTGTGTCCAAAAAATGACGACGTTGAATTTCTAAATTCTCAAATTATGGACCGATTGAGTGACTGATATGTCCTATATACAAGTGATGATTCTGTGGATGCTGATGATTCTAATGAAAGTGAACACTACGCCGTCGAATTTTTACATTTCACCATCATGACACCATCTGGAATGCCACCACATCGCCTAAAACTAAAAATAGGAACAATTGTCATGCTACTGCGAAACCTTAATACAAAAAAAGCATTATGTAATGGAACTCGTCTCATTGTAACATCCTTAAATCCACATATCATACAGGCAAAAGTCATCACAGGATCAGCTGAAGGAGACTTTGTTTTTATTCCACGCATTGATTTGTGTCCATCTGAAACTGGGTTACCATTCAAACTGTGAAGCCGACAGCTTTCTGTTAAGCCAGCTTTCGCAATGACAGTTAGCAAGGCACAAGGACAGACCCTAAATTGAGTGGGTATTTTTCTATCTCTACCAGCCTTTGGCCATGGGCAGCTATATGTTGCTTTCTCCAGAGTCAAGCAATGCTCCCATGTCAAAGTCAAGGTTTTAGATACACCACTACAAGGACAGTTGTTACATGGTAGTGATAAAGTTCACTAAAAATGTAGTTTATAAAAATGTTTTAAGTTAATTTAGGTCTTTAGTCATCTCAATAACATGTACATAGTATTATATTATATCAATAGTGATTTACTTTTTGAAGACACATTAATATGCCTTAGGCTGGTTTCACACTACGGATTTTTCAGATCTGATGCTGTCCGATCAAAATCAGACAGCATCGGATCCGAATTTGGCCCCCATGCAGCCCTATGGGCATCGGACCGAATCGGATGTGCACTAAATGCCATCCGATTTGGTCCGATCCGATTCTGTCCGATTTTATTATCGGTGCAAAAATCGGAGCCTGCTCCGATTTTTGCACCGAAAATAAAATCTGACAGAATTGGATCGGACCAAATCGGATGGCATTTAGTGCACATCCGATCTGACCCGATCCCTATAACATGGGGCCCTATGGAGAAGGGTCCGAGGAAACATCTGATGTCTCCTCGGACCCGATTTTACTGTACTGAGCATGCTCAGTACAGTAAAACTGCTCACTGGGAGCACAAGGGTTAGAAAAAAAATAAAAGTTTATGCTCACCTCTCCCCCGAGCCCCTGCCGTCTCCCGCTGTCTTCCTGGAGGCTCCCGGTGGCTCCCGCAGGCTCCCGGTGTCAGCAGAAGGTCTCCTTCTGCTGTTCAGGACCTGCGGTGCTGTCACAGTCATGGTACTATTTAGCATCCGATTCCAGGCATCAGAAGGGAGCCGATGCTGTCCGATTTATATCGGACAGCATTGGCTCCCTAAAAATCGTAATGTGAAAGTAGCCTTAGATACATACATATCTATAGATACATATTAGATACATACCTATATATTTATATATATACATACATAGATACACCTTGCTATATAATATATATTGATAACATATATATGTTGCACCATTAATTTTGTGCTAAATACACACACACATATATATACCGTATATATGTAGAAACAAATAGAGCAGCACTGCCCAGTGGGTGCTAATCAGCTCAGCTGTCTTCCCAGCACGTGTATTTACTTGAAAAAATGCTGCAGCACTCCGTCATTAGATGTATCTTTATGCCTTTATTACGGCCACAGGTACCATAGGGCAACGTAGGGCAACGTATCGGGCACATGCGCCCTTCCAGCTGGATGAAGGGCGCATGTGCCCGATACGTTGCCCTATGATACCTGTGGCCGTAATAAAGGTATAAAGATACATCTAATGACGGAGTGCTGCAGCATTTTTTCAAGTATATATATATATTAGCTGTAGTACCCGGC
Organism: Allobates femoralis; assembly: GCA_033576535.1. Classification (NCBI taxonomy): domain Eukaryota; kingdom Metazoa; phylum Chordata; class Amphibia; order Anura; family Aromobatidae; genus Allobates; species Allobates femoralis. The sequence continues at coordinate 177,795,416 of JARQOC010000011.1, read as the reverse complement.
TACGCCCGGGTTAATAAATAACTGCTGTTAGCTATAACAAAATAGAATTTGAATATGTCATACTAGCTGTGAGCCCGATTCTAAAGAATCGGGAGTCTAGAATCTGTATATAATTTTTTTATGAGTTTTAAATAATAGACGTAAACACCAGATATATGACTAAGTAGGCGATGTAGGCAAAACTGTGAGGGTAGCAATATAGTGGAGGTGTAGAAAGAGTTAATGTCCGACTAACAGGACTATAACAGAGTAGGAACTTATAATGATATGAAAAATGTTATTGAAGGAGTTAATGTCCCACAGGCACTGCCACAACAGACTCAGCGCTGTAAATTATATCCAAAATGGTGTTCAAGGAGTTAATGTAGCAGTGGCAGTAGTTATAAACACTACCAAATATGCAGTTAATGCTGAACTGGTATATAATGGGTTAATTTCGGAGTGTCATTACAACTATACACTGTGTAATAGAAATAACAGCAATAATGGAATATAAGGGGTTAATGTTTCTACTGGGAGTAGTAATAGAGACTACAAAGTATGGAGTTAAGGGAGAAATGGTATAGAAGGGGTTAACTTTGTAGTGGCAGTACAACTACACACTGTTATAGAAATTACAGATAAAATGGAATGTAAGGGGTTAATGTTGCTACTGTCATGAGTATAATGAGAGAAGCGCCTCACTGGCCATTGAGATACATGGAGGACTTTGAGTTTGAAATTTAGTGGTGTAAGTGAGGCGCGAAGGTCATTGGTCGGTGTGTGCTGGCGCCGACCAATGAGAATAGCGCCTCACTTACAGCGGTAAATTTGAAACTCAAAGTCCTCCATGTATCTGAATAGGAAGGGAGGCGCAAAGCTGATTGGTCGGTGTGTGCTGTGGCCGACCAATGAGCTTGGCGCCTCACTTACAGGAGAGAGGGAGAGGGATTTACTAATAGGGGAGTGCGGTGAAATGAATTGTGTGTATAGAGGTGGCTCAGTGGTCAGCAGTGAGCGCGGCGGCTCAGTGGTCAGCACTGTGTGCGGCGGCTCAGTGGTCAGCACTGAGCGCGGCGGCTCAGTGGTCAGCACTGAGCGCGGCGGCTCAGTGGTCAGCACTGAGCGCGGCGGCTCAGTGGTCAGCACTGAGCGCGGCGGCTCAGTAGTTAGCACTGAGCGCGGCGGCTCTGGGGTCAGCACTGAGCGTGGCGGCTCTGGGGTCAGCACTGAGCGCTGCGGCTCTGGGGTCAGCACTGAGCGCGGCGGCTCTGGGGTCAGCACTGAGCGCGGCGGCTCCGGGGTCAGCGCAGGATGGCGGCTCCGGGGTCAGCACTGAGCGCGGCGGCTCCGGGGTCAGCGCAGGACGGCGGCTCCGGGGTCAGCGCAGGACGGCGGCTTTGTGGTCAGCGCAGGACGGGGGCTCTGTGGTCAGCGCAGGACGGGGGCTCTGTGGTCAGCGCAGGACGGGGGCTCTGTGGTCAGCGCAGGACGGGGGCTCTGTGGTCAGCGCAGGACGGGGGCTCTGTGGTCAGCGCAGGACGGCGGCTCTGTGGTCAGCGCAGGACGGCGGCTCTGTGGTCAGCGCAGGACGGCAGAGTCGGGGTGAGGGGGCAGAGAGGGGGTCAGGGGGAAGAGTTGGGGGGTCAGTGGTCAGAGTAGGGGGTGAGTGGTCAGAGCAGGGTGAGGGGCAGAGTGGGGGGTCAGTGTGCAGAGTGGGGGGTCAGTGGGCAGAGTGGGGGGGTCAGTGGGCAGAATGGGGCTCAGTGGGCAGAGTGGGGGGTCAGTGGGCAGAGTGGGGGGTCAGGGGGAAGAGTTGGGGGGTCAGTGGGCAGAGAAGGGGGGTGAGTGGTCAGAGTGGGGTGAGTGGTCAGAGCAGGGTGAGGGGCAGAGTGGGGGTCTGTGGGCAGAGTGGGGGTCAGTGGGCAGAGTGGGGGGTCAGTGGGCAGAGTGGGGGGGTCAGTGGGCAGAGTGTGGGGGTCAGTGGGCAGAGTGGGGGTGAGGGGGCAGAGAGGGGGTCAGGGGGAAGAGTTGGGGGGGTCAGTGGGCAGAGTGGGGGTCAGCGGCGCCCTCCTACCTTCACCTGCTTGTGTCGCGCTGTCACCACTGTGGAACGGGCCGGTGTTGATGACCAGCGGCGGCTCAGAGTACAAAGCTGAGCCCCCAGCAGACACAGTGACGGGGAGAAGGCCGGCATCACTGCCAGAAATAGAGCCGAGGAGGATGGGGCGGAGACTGGCACAGCAGTGATGAATGAGGAGTGGGGCGGTCTCCTCCGACGTGTCCCACTCACTCTGCTGGGGGAGTGGTGCGGACACGCCCCCTGGATACCCGACCGCGGCCTTAGTGACAGGGGCTGCCTGCCGGCCTGCCTGAGAAGGTAGAAAAAAGCAGAGAATGCAGGGAAGAGTAGATTCCGCATTGACAATGTGTGTGGGCAGCGGTGGGACCCTGTAGTGGCGCCGGCCCTGGCTTGATATATATAGTTGGCGTAGCGCACTTGCTGATATATATAGTTGGCGTAGCGCACTTCCGTTTGGCAGCCACGTCTTCGACAACGGAAGTAGCACCGAATATGACGGAAGTGCGCTACGGCAATTATATATTAGATTAATGACCTGTAGGAAAATAGAAGCTGAGCTGTGATTGATTGCTATAGGCAGCCTAATAAATCTCCAGCCAACAGCAAACCCTCCCCCTGGCCGGGCAGTATATGTTACCTCACACATACACATAATAGACAGCTCATGTGACTGACATCTGCCTTAATTCCCTATATGGCACATTGGCTGTTTTTAATCAGATGTTTATGTTTGGAAAATAAAGATAGCACACGTATGAGGCGAGTTGTGTGAGGTGATTTGTGCACATCTGTGTCTGTCTGTGTGGTGTGTGTGTCCCTGGGGTGTGTATGTGTGTGTCCCTGTAAGGGGGGGTCTGTGTGGTGTGTGTCTCTGTTGTGTCTGTCTCTTTGTAGTGTGTGTGTGTCCCTGTGGGCTGAGTGCATGTGCCCCTATAGGGTGTGTATGTGTGTGTCCCTGTGTGGGGGGGGGTCTGTGTGGTGTGTGTCTTTGTTGTGTGTGTCTCTTTGTGGTGTGTGTGTCCCTGTGGGGTGAGTGCATGTGTCCCTATAGGGTGTGTATGTGTGTGTGTCCCTGTGGGGGGGTCTGTGTGGTGTGTGTGTGTATCTGTGTTGTGTGTGTCTCTTTGTGGTGTGCATGTGTGTCCCTGTGGGGTGAGTGCATGTGTCCCTATAGGGTGTGTATGTGTGTGTGTCCCTGTGGGGAGGGTGTCTATGTGGGGTGTGTGTGTCTCTGTGTTGTGTGTGTCTCTTTGTGGTGTGTGTGTGTCCCTGTGGGGTGAGTGCATGTGTCCCTATAGGGTGGCTATGTGTTTGTGTCCCTGTGGGGGGGGGGGTCTGTGTGGTGTGTGTGTCTGTGTTATGTGTGTCTCTTTGTGGTGTGTGTGTCCCTGTGGGGTGAGTGCATGTGTCGCTATAGAGTGTGTGTGTCCCCTTGGGGGTGTGTGTGTCTCTGTGTTGTGTGTGTCTCTTTGTGGTGTGTGTGTGTTTTGTTCGGGTGCGTGGTGAGTATCCAATGTTGGGGCTGCACTTTAGCGACTATACACTTGCTGTTACTCTTTGTGTGCGTGTGGTGTGTATACATGTCCCCGTGTGTGGTGAATATCTCATGTTGGGGCCCCACCTTAGTGACTATATGCTGGTATGTGCTATTAGTCTTTGGTGCTATCATTAAGCCCCTCTCATTCACAACTGTCAACTGGTAACTGTCACTTTTTCCCCATTATGTAGATAGGGGCAAAATTGTTTGGTGAACTGGAATGCGCGGGGTTAAAATTTCACCTCACAACATAGCCTATGACGCTCCCGGGGTCCAGACGTGTGACTGTGCAAAATTTTGTCTCTATAGCTGACAGCTGTTGATTTTCCTCCAACACTTTTCCATTCACTTTTTCCCCATTATGTAGATAGGGGCAAAATTGTTTGGTGAACTGGAACGCGCAGGGTTAAAATTTCGCCTCACAACATAGCCTATGATGCTCCCGGGTTCCAGACGTGTGACTGTGCAAATTTTTGTAGCTGTAGCTGGCAGCTGTCGATTTTCCTCCCACACGTTTCCTTTCCCTTTTTCCCCATTATGTAGATAGGGGCAAAATTGTTTGGTGAACTGGAACGCGTAGGGTTAAAATTTCGCCTCACAACATAGCCTATGACGCTCTTGGGGTCCAGACGTGTGACTGTGCAAAATTTTGTGGCTGTAGTTGCGATGGTGTAGATGCCAATCCCGGATATACATACATACATACACACACACACACACACACACACACACACACACACACACACACACACACACACACACACATACACACATTCAGCTTTATATATTAGATAACTATTTAAGGTCATCACAGGGGAGATATGTATCATCAACTTTTAAACAGTTGGTGATGGAGACCCATATTTGTAACTACAGTGTCAAAGATGCTGAGAGACTTATTTGTCTTTTCACTGGGCTGGGTTTTTTGTGAACAGCTAAAGAGATGGGCAGGATGGCTGTTCACCATATCTCCCCTTCCAGATCTAATCCACATGGATAGAGACATCGCTACATAGATATATATTCATACGTACCTAGATTTATACCTTAAAAAATTGCAGATTTTGGACCTATATTATACATAAATATATGATAGGTATTATATACTTTAAATGATTCTATACTTTTAGCACATATATAAATCAGAGCTAAACACATACATTAGTTTGTTAATATGATAAACATACATGATAGATATATATGCTGTAATGGGACAAAATGCCGGAATGCCCGCACTGCCACCAAGAATCACCAGGAAACAAAGAGTTAACTGGGCAGATTTTTCTTTTATTCAATCCTACGCGTTTCAGAGCCTCTATCCGATCTCCTTCCTTAGGGAACATGCTCATCATGTTTCCTGAGGAAGGAGCTCGGATAGAGGCTCTGAAACGCGTAGGTTAGAATAAAAGAAAAATTCCGGCATTCCGGCATTTTGTCCCATTACAGCATTCCTGTCTCCACGGTTATCGTGAAGGTGTGGCCCTGCAGCAGCGATTCTACAAGTTATCTTACAGGCAATTATACCGGTTGTGGGTGACACAACCGAACCAGGTGAGCAATTCCTGGTATACACCGCTATAACCCTTTGTAAAAAGGATAAGACCCTATGCGCATTTATCTCACATTTACAGGATGATAGATATATAGACACATATAGATCGAGGAGACATTATAGATATAGACTTACATAGTTTAACCATATATACATAAATAATATATTTACACCAATATGCCTAATACATAAAAATAGAATATAATAACGTTTCTATGGATTGTCTTTCTGTTACTATTATGTAAAAGTATTAAGCTTTGCCACTATTTTTGACATGTTAATAAATTGTATCCTTTCACTTCCTATCTGTTTTTTTGCCCCACTTAGGGAACAGACAATCAGACACACATCAAACTGCACAAAACAATGTACCACCTCCAATTATAGTCACAACAGCTTACAAGAGACCATATAGTGTAAACATACACACAGCAAACAGAGGAGACACCACATAGTGAACATCGGGCAAGAAACACAACACCAGATACCAAAATACAGCACACAACAAGGAAGAGACAGTGCACAGGTGTGAAAGAGGTCAAATGACCCAACACATACAATACACAAATGCGGAGGGTGACATAGAACAGACATGTTGGAAAGCGCAAACGGTGTGACACATGTCCACTGCTCCTGTCAGCACCACTAAGCATACATAGATGTTCTTTCAGCACACTCCCGATGCGATAGCATTGGGCATATTTCTAGTAAATGTTATAAACATAAGATGCTTGTCATTTTTTGATCAAAGAGCGTAAAAGCCATCCAACCATGTAATGGTGTACTTTTCATATGGATGGTCCCTTAAAGGGAACCTGACCTCAAAAAATGAGCCCTCAGGCTCTTTTAACATGTCCCTGTGAGCCCTCGTGGACAGGATCCTCTCCCGTCCTGTATCAGCAAGCATTGACTGCTCATGTGTACTGTACCTGTCGTTGTTACCCCCACTTCTTATGTAAAGCGCCATGGAACCAATGGCGCTATATAAATAAATAATAATAATAATAATAATGTCCCTGCACCATTCTAATCCATTCCTAGCCATCCCTTTCTGTCCCTAAATCGCTATTGTAAAGTTTGTAAAAGTTCTTTTTATACCTGTTCTTATGCAGCTTCTCATTACATGAGAAGCCGCAAAAGGCGGTCTTTTCTGCATCTCCCGCCGGCGTCGTGTTAATTATGCACGCCTATATGGGCGTGCTATAGAGCACAGACTGTGCTTGTGCTGCCAGGAGGCGGTACAGGGGATATGACGAAAATCGCGTCATATCGCCTGTACCGCCCCCAAAAGATACCAACAAAGTGGTGATCAGCTGCAATGTGAATCCATAACACTTTGGATTTGCTAGAGTTTGCATTTCCTGGGATCTTCATAACGAATTTGGTTTGTTACGAATTAATTTGCTCTAACTCTAACTCTATTAATCACAGAGGGCGGTTAGCGCTGAGCTTCCTCTAGAGGTAACAGAAGGAGGTCAGTGTGTTAGAAAAAATATTGAGCTGTTGTTGCTTTAGGAATACATTAAAAAATGGATCACTATCGAAATATAGACCTAAAGACATCATGGTCAAAAAAAGGTAAGGATTCACATGTAGAGTAACACTGCTTGGCTTATATTGGTTATTACATATTGGATAAGGAAATTTTTCTAATGCATAGAACATTGATGAAATAAAAATGTCTGTAAATATCTCACCCGTCTGCGTGCTTACCACCTATCCAATTAATGAAGTGGACCTGATTTCTGGAATTTTCATTTGCTTTCTCTTCGGGATAACATAAGTAGAGTGTATGGAACGCTGCTTTTATGACTTTCTCCATTGCTCACAGTCCACAGTGCCATCGTGCATGTTAGTGACTGGTTATCCATCTGGAAATTATTTTCTGCAGATAAAGCTTTGGATAGTTGATTGGTTTGGATCACAAAGGCTATTTCACTGCAGTCTATTTGAGCTGCATGCATACGAAAATTAGCTTTTATCTACAGATTGTCACTTCTTGCCCTGAGCTCCATTCAAGCAGTTTATTCAGTTCCAGTAGTCATTTTCCGCATGTATATTTCACTAAGCATTGATTTACATTCAACTTTACTAAAGTAATGAAACCATAGTCTATTTATTCTGTTGATGCAATCACTAAATAACCCAATTTTTGCCAATTGTGTAGAAAATGAAAGAAAAGTGATCTTTAACTCTCTATTTACCAGGCTGCGGGTATGTGCATTTGGCGTCTTTTGCTGGCAGACATTGCTGTGCAAATGTTCCATTTTATGTCAGAATTTCAGGCACTTCACGGCTTAAAAACCCTTAAGCGGTGAAAAGAAGTGACCTAATCATTTTCAACCCTTGTCTGGTATCATGAAAAAAAAAATCACTAGTGGTACCAATCTGCATGGAGTGACGTTGACACCATGGTACCAGATAAGGGTTAAAGTGAACCTGTCACCTAGTTAAATCACCTCTCTCTCCTAAATGTGTGGTGTGAATGTGTTTTAAAAGCTTTTTCTTAGGCTGGTTTCACATTACCTATTTTTTCCTGTCCTACTTTTTGTAGGATCCCACACACAGGAGCGGACACCACAGGGGGTGACCTATTTCTGTGTCCGGGTCATCCTGACACAGAATGAGCTGTGCGGGATAATTTCACTTCCGCAATGTATATATACATTGCAGAAGTGAAATTTAAGTGAAATCAGGGGTTAAAAATAAAAATAATCAATACTCACCTGTCCTGCGATCCCCCGATGTGCGGCATCTAGCTCCGGATGCTGAAAGGACCTGGCTGGGCGGGGCTACACGCTCAGTGTCATCGGCCCCCATGTTATGGGCCACAGATCATGTCGGATCCAATTCGGTCTGATTTGATCCCCTGTGCCCAAAATCAGAGCAGTCTCTGATTTTGGGTACAGCAAAAAAATCAGACTGAATCAGATCCGACACAAATCGGATGGCAATAAGGCCAAATCTGATGTGATCCGTGGCCCATAGGATAACATGGGGGCCAAATCAGATCTATTCATGTCCGTGGGGTCCAACAAAATGTAGGATCCCACGGACAGGAAAAAATATGCAGTGTGAAACCAGCCTTACTTACAGCCTCCTATGATAATGAAGTGGTGGCTACCATTACTAGCCCCACTGGGCATCCTCTTTAGCTCCCTTTCACCGCCTCCAAGAGTCTTTATCACACCCCGATGAGTGTGATACTGTTATTTCAATGCACACCCACAGCCTGCCTCGGAGCACTATTTGCAGTTTCAGGGTATGACACCAAACACGTCATTACCGGTACTGCGCAGTCAATACCCCTAGAAGGTGTATCATCCAAACATCAAGTTGCGCATTGCTCATGATCTGTGGAGCACATTATGGCAGCTCATCACAGATGATCTCACGTAATGTGCTCCACAAAGCATGCGCAATGCGCAGCTTGATGTCGGGCGATACTGTACCGGAAATGACGCGTCATACCCGGAACTTCACGGAGGGCTCCGAGACATATTGATATTGATCGAGCTATTTACAAATGGTAGTGTGGCGCCCCTGTGGTCCTGTCACCACTAAGTGGTATAGCAGCTGGGACTGGTAAGTTGGTAACTCCGCACAAACACCCAACACAACCCCTGATCCCTAGTCCTAGTTACTTCATGTCAGGCAAGGGATAGCAGGAGAGACTGACTTGCCCCAGGCTGGAGTACTTGGATACTTGGCATTGGTGCTGGATCCTGTCACCTGTGGTCGATGCCCGAGACCGTGGCCCTGGTGGTCACTGCAAAGTGTTGAAATTAAAATAATAAAAGTCTATTGTTTGTGATGACACCTGCAGTTTCTGATGATAACACCAGCGCTGCTTCAGACCTCTGGGGATGGTGTTATTGTAGCCAGTTGGTCTTGCTCCCTGCAGGTAGAACATGTCCCCAGGGCAGTGATGCTGTATTAACTGGAAGGTGGCTCTGCAGGTGAGAAACTGTCTGATCCCTCACAATGAGTAAGAACAAAACGCCACATGTAGTTGAGTCTTTGTATGGGTTTACTGGTCACGTTCAAGTTCAACAACAGGTCTACAGTCACGGGTAGCTGGCCTGGGTAGTGACCAATGAATGGGGTGTTCGTCTGTGGCTCTTAAAGATGTTTCTCTTGGCTTCATCCTCTGTCCTTCCTAGTATTGAAGTCTGGCCTGCGTGGAGCCCGGCCTGACCTCCTGCTCTCTCCTCTAACTCATCGCTCGTGTAGGAACCTTCTCCGGATTGCCACACCTCTGGGGATTTTCCGCGGGTCCTGGCTGCTTGTTTGGCTACTGTTACAGGTGACCAAGAGGCTGAAGACTCCTTGGTCTGACCGGTGTAGGCTGCTCAGGGTTAGACTTGCCTGAACCGCTCCCGGAGCCAGTACTCCGCTACATGGACTGGGATCCTCCTAGACCAGTAGGTAGACTGTCTGATGCCGGGTGTTAGCATACACCCTCAGGCTCCCCTTCTCTTGTCTGGGTCACTGCTCTTTCTGGGTGCCCTCCCTGTACGTCCCCTATAGGGTTCTCCTCGATCTCTCTTCTACTCCTCGTTCTACACACTCTCTTCTTCGTTCCCACTCTCCACTACCCACCTATATAACTTCCCACTGGGACCAGTTACCCTGGTAATGGGTTTAACCAATTTGCTCCCTGAGCTAGGTGTGTGGATGTAGGATGAAAGCAACAAATTAACCTCCCCCTTCACTGGCCACAGGAATACCGTACATGCTGATCTGGATGCAGTACCCCTTTGTGGCACACCGACCAGTGGGGCGCCACAGGACCAAGTGGAGGGTGGAGATCTAGAGAAAGAACCCAGTAAGCGTTTGAGGAACTGGGATAAAACCCAGGAACACTAAGTTAGGAGGAAGAAGGGAGAGAGAAAAGGAGAAGAGTAGAGGAAAAAAACACCTAAGCAGAGACACCCAGCAGCCTGGCTAACTGAGACACCAGACGGGAAGAACTCGGACCCGGCGGCCTGTGCCACCGTATCGCTAGCCCGGGTCCCAGGCTGCGTACCGAGGGGAGCAAGAAGGGGTCTCTGGAGTGTCAGAGTCAGCGGGGACACCGAGGGACCGGGCTGGAACCAGGGTGCTGGCTCTGTTGAAGTGGCAGGGAAGCTACAAGCCCCAACCACGAATACCGGCGGGGAGTGGGGTCTTAATGTCCCGGACCCAACCCCCCGGCATGACGAAGGGAAGGCCGTCAGACGAGGGCTAGGTGGCCCGGAAGGGGTACCCCACGAAAAGCCCGTGACCTCTGGACCGTAGTCTGTGTGTGGGATGAGAGCAGAGGCCCGAGAGGATCCAGAAAGGGGGTGCTTCTGATGAGCTGTCCCAGCTGCTAATCCGGGACCGGAGCCACTAGTGAATAGACCATGAGCCGTACTTTAAGAACTGCAGAGTGACAGTAAAACCCGGTAAAGCTCAGAACTGTGTGTGACGGTTAATTGCGGACCCAGAACAGGGCTCATAGCTAAGGTGAGCTGGCAGCTGGGGGCTGCCCGGGAATATTGACAATTTCCTTCCCTTTCATCCGTACCAATTACACGGAGGCCCTGGGGAACAGCCCTACCCGTGGAGCAGGCATCATCCTGACTGCAAATCCCATCATCCCTAGGGGACCCGACTGCAGCGGTGGCTACAGTTGGCCACAAGCAACAGGAGGCATCACGGTCTCATACTAAAAACTTTATTTTAGCCCTTTTATTGACTCGCCCGGGACCTGGAGCCGCGTCACGTCACCGTGACACCCCGAATTCCCCTGACGACGTCGAAAGGGCCCGGTTCCGTGTACCCCACGACCCCGGTGGGTGACTCAGTAGTCTCATGCAGAAATTGAGAAGCACAAAATAATTCCCCTCAATAAGTAGTTTTTTTCTACTACTTTTAGTAATAACTTTTCTGCTGTATTTGATATTGTTCATTCATTTCTGTACATCTTATATCAGGATCCTAGCTTTCTTATCATTTTGGAGCCAGACATTGGATGTGTGTTACGCAGAGACAAAACTATTGGAAATGTTGGAGTAGTAGGAAATGTGATGTGGATGCATCAAAAGGGTTCATATATATGCAGACCTAAAATATTAATTTGCTGTTCTGTTAAAGGGAACCTGTCACCAGGTTTTTGCCATCGCATCTGAGAGCACATCATCCCAGGCGTGGGAGCATCCTGGCAGCTGACGATGTGTGGTGGTGGGGCACATGGCAGTGACTTTATGCGCTGAGCAGTTTCACGCTGGTCAGCTCACAACATGAAATGAGGATGTCGCACTGTAGGGGAGCAATGGACGGTGGAAATAATAATGTTTTATGTGTGCTCTGTGATGAGGATCATATATTCCAGGATGAGGGCCATATTCAAAGATGGAGGCGATACATACCAGGATGGAGGATCATATACCAGGATGTGGGATTATATATACCAGGATGGAGGATGATATATACCAGGATGGGGAATCATACACACCAGGATGGAGGATGATATATATCAGGATTGGGATCATATATAACAGGACGGGGGATGATATATACCAGGATAGGGATCACATATACCTGAATTGGGACCATATATGCCTGGATGGGGGACATATATCTGTATGGGGAATCATAATATTAGGGTGAGGGACATATACCTAGAAGGGGGATCATATACACCAGGATGGAGGACATATACCTAGATGGGGGATGATGTGTATTATAACCAAATTTTCAGCTTCAAATGTTTTTCTATTTTCCTCCTATAAAACCTAGGTGCCTCTTATGATCTCAAAAATATGGTATAGGATATGCAACAAGTCCTCTGAAAATAAGAATTAGGAGACTCCTAACAGATATGGAGAGTGAGGTCCACAATGTGTCAGCCATTTTTCATTTTACTACAGTACATGATTCTAATTCTACAGGTTTTTTTATGCAGGGGATTGAGAGGTAAGGCTGCCTTCAGACTTGCAGATGCATCTGCAGCGTTTTGCAGATGCATCTGCAAGCATCTGCATGCAGACCGCGGCCCCTATGTTTATAATGGTGCGCACGGCGGTCTGCAGATGCTTGCGGACCGCCGTGCGCACCCATTCACTCCTATATGTGATCTGTGCGCAGGCGGATGCCTGCGTACAGATCACACACTCTCGTCCGCACCAGGGACGCGACATCTCGCGTCCATGGTGCGGGCGGGAGTGTGTGATTTGTGAGCAGGCATCCGCCTGCGCACAGATCACATATAGGAGTGAATGGGTGCGCACGGCGGTCCGCAAGCATCTGCAGACCGCCGTGCGCACCATTATAAACATAGGGGCTGCGGTCTGCATGCAGATGCTTGCAGATGCATCTGCAAAACGCTGCAGATGCATCTGCAAGTCTGAAGGCAGCCTTAACCCACCTGTTTACAGCGCCGTATATCTTTACTCCAGAAGCATACTGGATTTTCAAGGTGAGTAAAATAGTTCATTTGGACTGAATAAGAAACAATATTTACCCCTACACTATTGATAGTAGTGTTGAAATGTAGATTGTATTTTTAACTTCTGTGCTGATTGACATATAATATTTGCTATGTAATAGATAATTATTTGCTTTTTTTATTAATTACACTTTTTTTTTACCAATATGCATTTATTTTTGTCTGGTATTTGCTCCCATAATGGTGGATTTGTTAGTGTATGGTTCTTTCCATGCAGGGAGCAGAGAGGGATAAATAAATAAGTGAATGGAATGAACTTTAAGCTGTGTATAGTATCGTACTATGTGAGTGTAATGACTGCAACTTCAATAAATCATCAGTTAAGGCCCCGTTACACCTAGCAACATTCCAGCAATCCCGACAACGATACGACCTGTCAGGGATCGCTGGAATGTCACCAAGTGGTCGCTGGTGAGATGTCACCCATGCGGCAACCCCCGTTGGGATCTGTCACAGGCGTAACATGGAGATCGTTGGTCATTTCCCCTGTCACACACACTGATGCAGCATGGCCAGCGGGAGACTGACGATGGAGAAATGGTCCAGGCCATTCAGTAACGATCAGCGATCTCACAGCGAGGGGCCGCTCGCTACTACATGTCACACGCAGCGATATTGCTGGCGAGGTCGCTGCTACGTCACAAAACCCGTGATGTTGCAGCAATATCGTTAGCGATATCGCTGTGTGTAATGGGGCCTTAACACTCACTTCAAGATTATAGGCCAATTCATGTGAATACATTGATGCTGACTTTTGTTTGAACTGGGTATATTATGTTATTGTTTTGTGTATACCACTTATCATCTACCAGTTCAACTATCGAATGTAACTAAGGGTACCGTCACACTGTGCGACGGCACCGCCGATTTCTTAGGCGATGCAGGGGCGTGGCCTATCGGCACAGATATCGCCCCTGCATCGCCTAATGTAATTAGGCGATGGCGGCAAAAACGTGCGCCCTCCCGCCCGTCGCCGCTGACATCTCCAGTGCCATCGCACAGTGTGACGGTACCCTTAAGGTACCTTTACACGCCGCTACAACAAGGTGGAAACCACCGGGTGCTTCACGTGCACGAGCACACACCAACGGTTACAAACGGTACCCGATAACGCCTTTACACGCTGCTACAAGGTGCTTTACAGAAGGTTGAATCTATCTCTGGATGCACCGCCGGGTGCTCAAGTTACCTTCTGTAGAGCACCTTACCTCATTTACACTCCGCGACAGAAGGTAATATGGGAGGACCTGGAGCAGCAGGGACAACACATAGGCGTGCCAGAATTGTGGATTACGAGACATTCGTACGCTGATAGGACAAAGCAATAGCATCATGATTGGGCAGCCAGCGCAGGAGGCAGACTAATACATGACGCTCGAGCAATTGTGTAGTGTGACTGGTCAGCTCCTTAAATATGCCGCCCTATGCAGCGTCTACCAATCGTAACGCAGGAGCTTCCTCCAATGATCGCTGAAGGGGGGTGGTTTCACGGAGGCTGTGTCACGCCCCTGGGAGTTATCTAGGTGACGAATAAACCTTACCCTACCGTATTAACACACCGTTACCATTGGGTTGAAATCAACCTGTTTTAGAGCACTGCTCTGAAACAGGTGCCGCGAGTGACGGGTGGCAACAACCGCCTTTACACGCCGCTACCTCGGGTTGATTTGACGGTGCAAGATACATTTGTCTCATAAACCCGGTTGTTTCCACCCGGCTGTAGCGGCGTGTAAAGGTACCTTTAGGGTTAAATCTTCACCTGTTCTTTCCTTATTTTAACAAGCGTTTCCTGTTACATCTGTTGTAATTGGATAAATTGCATTTTATATGTGTCATTTGGAATCTGTTAAGCTTTGCTATAATTAAGAGCACACCTCATGCTCGAAGCACGTCATGAGAACGTTCTTCTGTTCCTCATGCTGGATTATTTAACCTTATTTAATGAATAAAGAAGTGTTTTTTACTTTTTTTTTTACACTACAACCCCACAAGAATTCTTGACTTTTTTTTGTTTTTCCTATAATTTACGATGCCACATAAAGTCCATGCATCTCCTTTTCAGATGAGCTGGCTACTCCATCTGTTTTTCTCCTCAATAATAGGTGCATAGGTTGCAGTAGCACCTGGGTCATGGAGCTTAAAAGGCCCAATAGTCACTTTGGCAAATCTGAAAAAAAAATCAATTGGCAATAATTATAATTGGGGGCACAGTTGGATTTATTGCATTGGGGCCCATGAGCTTCATGTTATGCCACAGTCAGCAACCTTCCTTTTTTTCTCCTATAGTTGTAAAAGACCTTATTTTAAACAATATAAATTCTTTTATTTTTTTTGGTGGGGTTTGATACCACATATAAGCTCCTTTGTTAAAAACAAACAAACAAAAAAAAAAACAGGCCTCATTCTTCTCTACAGTCCTTATCCGGCCAACAGGGCAACTCCAGGACTAATGGCCACTTTACACGTCCCAACATCGTTTCGATATTGTATGCAACGGCACGGGAGCACGCCTTTTTTTGGCAGAAATCCAAGCTCGCATAGGAGCTGTCACACAGGGAGATATCGGCAGGCAACACAACTGCGATGTCTACGCCCCCTTGTACGCGCGAACCAGGGATAACTATTTAACATGGGAGTGAATAGGGGAAGTTGCTCTCCAAGTCGGTGTTGGGCTGTCACACAGCACAATCCTGCCAGATCGTCCATCCAATATCGGCCAGTTGGAGAGCCTGCTCATTTCTCCCCCGATCTTGTTTTGGCATCGTTCTTGCTTTGA
>JARQOC010000011.1:177701603-177772371 GCA_033576535.1 Allobates femoralis | reverse complement strand
CTCGACCCCTGGGGTGGTGAGGAAAATCAGCTCTTCTAGAGCTGGCTTGTCTTGGGGTAGATTGATGAGGTCTTCAAAGTGTGTACTGCAGACACATGGTACACAGTGTTGCTGGGTTGTAAGGCAATGCCAAGAATGCACCGCCTACACGGTGACACATCCCTTCCTTTGCTAGGGTCCTGCCTCTTCCAGTGCCAGGACCCAATCACTTAGGCAAAATTATTATTCTCCAAAATTTGTTGTCTAGCTATTAATCCCTCCATGGGGTGGGCTGCATAATGCACCTGACTATGGCTAGGGCCACATTTGCATTGGGTGTTTGTTAGGATGGATCCACCATAGAGCAGCATTAAAGCAGTGTTAACATAGTGTAACGCTAGCTAACGCTGCCATAGAGTTATATGGATGAGCGAATCCACAGCGTATGCAAACGCGGGCACAAAAGCTTGAAATCTTGCGTTAATTTGTAGCGGTCAGCAGAACACGATAAGTGGATATTAATATTTTAAAATCCTCAAGGGTTGATATGTGTTTTAGTGGCTGAGAAGATGGTAGTAAATATCAATTTTCAAAGCTACTCAGGTCTCTTCATTAGGCAAAGTGTAAAAAAAATCTAAGTCACATATTTAGTCACAACAGGACACATTTAAAGGGAGTCTGTTACCCCATTTGAAGTGTCTAACTCATTATTATGGGTGTACAGGTAATAGAGTGCCGAAAAAAATCATAACTGTCTGCCTCATATCAGATGCCTTGTTGTGGAGAAATCATCTTTTATCACTCTATGTAAATAAGTTCTTTTAGGCTGTGCTGCGGATGCTGCCCGAAAGATAGAGCTACGCCTTTGCTTAACTAGTAAGCTGTTGCTTCCTATCAACATCACAGTAACCCTGTGCATCTAGTTGTGCTCCTGAAATCCCATACCTGCCCACTACAATTGCTGATGTTCTGCTTGAGTGTTCCACCCTTTTATGGCCATTGGCTTCATGTTTCTTCTGGGCAGGTGCCAGAGAGCCGCTGCGCAGAATAGACATCCATCCCATAGTCTGGAAACCTCATTTACATAAAAGGATAAAAGATGATTTCTTTAAAAGAATGCTTCTGATATAAGGCATATAGGTACAATTAACTTCAGTACTTTATAGGGGCATACATAGAAATCATGGGGCCCCATAGCAGAATTTCTAATTGCACCCCCCCAAATAATAATAATAATAATAATAATAATATAATAATAATAATAATAATAATAATATTTGTCCAGGTCAAATAACAGCATATCTCACAACTTTGCAGCCCTTACAAAGTAATTTTCCTCCTATTGAGCCCCTAGATTCCCCATTCATTGCAGTTATACAGTATGATGCCAAAAAAAGTGGCCCTGATACACTGTATCATACCCCCACAGGGAATTCCTCCACAATACCGTCAACACGTACACTATGATGACCCTATTGTACCCCCCACCCCTCAACTACACCAGCAAAGTATGGTGACCCTTACATAGTAGGTTGCCCAACTGTGAACCCCACACAGCCCTCCATGCAGCGTAATGGAGCTACATACAGTATAATGACTCCTACTATCCCTACAAATAGTATAATGATCACCACACAGCCCTCTGTAGAGTATGATGGACCTCACACAAACTTTCACACTGTATGAGTGCTTGTATATAGTATAATGGGCCTCAAATAGTCCTCCATGAAGTATAAAGGCTTCCTCATTGCCATCAAAATATTATAATGCCATCCACAAAGTCCTTCAAATAATAAAATCTGGAAACAGGACGAATAATAATTAATTAATAATCCCCAAGGAAGGAGCAGAGGCTGCTCCGAAATGCGTTGGAATAAAGTTACACCATTGCACCACACTTCTTGGGTCTTGGTTTTTCCATCCAGCAGCGCAGATCACTGGCACTTCGTCCTTTTTCTAGATTGTTTGCCACATTGCACGTGGAGGTGTGGATCCAGAGGCAGCTGTATGAGCGCTAATACTGGTTGTGTGTTCACACAACCGGAATAGGTGAGCAGATTTCATCAGGTTGGTGTGTTGCACCCAGGGTTTGGGGTACTCGGGTGTCAGGCTCTGAGGTCTTCAGCGTTGTCACAGGAAATGGCGGCCGCGCCTGACCCTGTGTCCTGGGCCTATCTTTCAAAAAAGGGGAGTTAATATTTATAAGGGATTATGTACAGTTTGTTGTCGTGACGCCACCTGTTGTGTCTGGTGAAATGCAACCAGCGCCGCCACAGTTCCACCGGAGGTCGATGGTACTGTGGCAAGTTGGTGTAGTCCTCCACAGGTGGGACTGGACCTCCAGGGCAGCGTAGTGAGAAGGGGCAGTTTGTAGTTGATCTGTGGCTGAGATGGGGAGTGCTGGAGCAGTCTTTGAGAGGGGCCGGGGATGGAGAGGAATGACACACGCACACTGTAAGTCTCTTTTACCTTTTACTAATGTTTGGCAGGTAAAGTTGTCCAGGGCACTGACGGGTGACCAGGTTGCACAGTGGGTCCCCATAGCAAGTGGGTATAAGGCCTCCTCTGTTTCTTTGTAATGGTTGACGCACAGCCTGCATGCAGCCAGACTTGCCTCCTCTCTCTTCCTGACTCCGGTGACTGTCTCTCCTCCTGTGCGGTCTCCGGGTTACCTTCTCTGATCACTGCGGTGCTGCACTGCTGTTTCTGGCTCCCTCTCTTGACCCACATAGGAAACCGGGTAACCGAAGCCTCCATGGTGTGACGGGGTTTTCTGTGGTCCTGGAGTATCCCACAGGTGCGGATCCCCGCTGTCCGGTACTTCTTTGGGTGAACTTCCTCAAGTTCCTAACTCCCTCTTGGCTATCTGCTCCTTGCCTTCAGTCCCACTTAGGCTTGCGGGACGTAGAAGGGCCACTCCAGGTCACTGGTTCAGGCCTAACCACGGCACCGACCACCAGGACGTCTTCGCAGCTCTCCTAGCATCTGCACACTCTGACTAACTCCTCCCCTAGCAGCAGTATTTATAGGTGATCTAGCCTAAGGTCAGCAAGTGGGGCTCCCCCTACTGTGCCGGGGTGGAAGGTGTTGCATGTAGTAGGTACCTGCTGTGGAAACCCAACTGTGCAGTAGAGAAGTCTGTGGCTACCTGCATGAGCAGGGCGCCACAGATGCCCCACTCTGCCTAGAGATAAGACCCTTTCCCCTCTTTATCTCACAATTGCTGATTCAAATATTAAAATGGCACCACATAGTCCTCTATATAGTATAATGGGCCCCAGATTGCTCTCCATGTAGTATACTGCTCCCCCATAGTCCTCTATATAGTATCATGCTCCCCCATATTCCTCCATGTATTATAATGTACCCCGTAGTCCTCCATGTATTACAAGTTAGGCCCCATAGACCTCCATATCATTTAATGCACCCCCATAGTCCTTAGGCTACCGTGTAGTCACTGATAAAATAAATAAGTACTCACCCACTATTACAGTCTCCATGCGAGCGTTCTGCAGCTGTGCACATTTCGGCACAGCGAGCGTGCAGTAGTGATGTCATCTTCATCACTGATATGAGACTTTAAAGTGCAGGCAAAGTGGAAGAATGATGGAAGAAGGAGCAGAGAGCTTCCTCTTTCATCATTCCTTTAACTTTGTCGGCTTCTGCGCGTGAGTGCTTATTTATTTATTTCATCAGTGAGTACACGGTGGCCTAAGGACAATGGGAGTGCATTAAATGTTAAGGAGGTCTATGGGTCTAAACCTGTAATACATGGAGGACTATGGGGAAGCATTACAGAATATGGAGGACTATGGAGAAACATTATAATACATGGAGGAATTCGGGAGGTGCATGATATTGTATGGAGGACTATGGGGGAGCAGTATACTACATGAAGAGCAATATGGGGTCCATTATACTATATAGAGGACTATGTTGTGCCATTTTAATATTTGAAGGACTTTGTGGATGGCATTATAATATTTTGATGGCATGATATTGTATGGAGGACTATAGGGGAGCAGTATACTACATGGAGAGCAATTTGGGGCCCATTATACTATATAGAGGACTATGTTGTGCCATTTTAATACTTGAAGGACTTTGTGGATGGCATTTTAATATTTTGTCGGCAATGAGGAAGCCTTTATACTCCATGGAGGGCTATTTGAGGGCCATTATACTATATACAAGCAATTATACAGTGTGAAGGTTTGTGTGAGGTCCATCATACTCTGCAGAGGCCTGTGTGGTGATCATTATACTATTTGTAGGGATAGTAGGAGTCATTATACTGTATGTAGCTCCATTATGCCACATAAAAGGCTGTGTGGGGGTCACAGTTGGGGAACCTATGATATAAGGGTTACCATACTTTGCTGGAGTGTATTTGGGGCACTTTTTTTTGTGCATCCTACTGTATAACTGCAATGAATGGGGAATCTAGGGGTTCAATAGGAGGAAAATTACTTTGTAAGGGCTGCAAAGTTGTGAGATATGCTGTTTTTTGACCTGGATAAATATTATTATTATTATTTTGTGGGGTGCAATTAGAAATTCTGTAATGGTGAAATGTAAGAGCCAGATTTGCCCAGATCCGTTATGATAGGGCTCGTCTCAAGGATGTGCTCAGAGTAAACTGTTCTCAGAGTATCCGGTCTGTAGAGCCGATACCATGGATTCCATCCAACTCCGTTCTTTGTACCTCCGCTAACACTTCTTGCAATACTGTTGCATACTGGGATATCCCTTCTTCCCCCTGCAGTCTAGAGAAAAACTTGGCTTGAAGGTGTCCCGCACTTGTGGTCTCGCCACAGATCTCTTCCAAGAACCTCACTAATGGTACCTTTACACGCCGCAACAGGATGGTGGCAACAACCGGGTACATGAGAGAAATGTACCTTGCACCACCAAATCAACCCGCTGTTGCGGCGTGTGAACACGGTTGTTGCCACCTGTCACTTGAGGCACCTGTTTCAGAGTAGAGCCCTAAATCAGGTGGATTTCAAGGCGATGGTTGCGGGTTGTATCGGGCTGTATCGGCGTGTAAATATGGTAGGGTAAGGTATATTCGTCACCTAGATAACTCCCCGGGGCGTGACACAGCCTTCGGAAAACCACCCCCCTTCAGCGATCATTGGAAGAAGCTCCTGCGTTACGATTGGTAGTCGCTGCATAGAGCGGCATATTTAAGGAGCTGACCAGTCACACTACACAATTGCTCGAGCGTCATGTATTAGTCAGCCTCCTGTGCTGGCTGCCCAATCATGATGTTATTGCTTTGTCCTATCAGCGTACGGAATTCTCGTAATCCACAATTCTGGCACGCCTATGTGTTGTCCCTGCTGCCTTTGTGCCGCCCATATTACCTTGTTATTGCGGCGTGTAAATGAGGTAAGGTGAGCTACAGAAGGTAACTTGTGGCACCCGGCGGTGTATCCAGAGATAGATGTAACCTACCGTAGCGCACCTTGTTGCGGCGTGTAAAGGTGGTGCGAATACCGGTGGCAACCGTTTGTGCGTGCTCGTGCACGTGAAGCACCCGGTTGTTGTCACCATCTTGTTGCGGCGTGTAAAGGTACCATTAATGGTAGACACAATGACTTGAAACACCTCTTTCTTTTAACCTGTATAATTTTTTTGAGCTTTAAAATGTTTTTTTTAAGCTTCCTGGAGTTTGCTGATGTTTTTGACATCTTCAGGGTGTGAATTTTAGAAACAGTGCCAGATGAGACAGCAGCTGTAAAGTCCAGGAGCCTTACAATGTCCTTAAAACATCTGTTTAAGGCTGGTTGCACATTGCGATTTTGGAGGATCCGTGGCTGTCCATTGTAAAATGGACAGCCATGGATCCGATTTGGCCCCCATGTTGTCCTATGGGGATCAATCAGATTTGGCCTAATTGCCATCCGATTTGTGTCCGATTTTTTGCTGTACCCAAAATCGGACGCTGCTCCGATTTTGGGCACAGAAAAAAATCGGACACAAATCGGATCTGACAAAATCGGATGGCAATTAGGCCAAATCCGATCCGATCCTCGGCCTTTAACATGGGGGCCAATGGAGCACAGGTCTGAGAAAAGACAGGATCATTTCTCGGACCCGATTTTAGTGTACAGAGCATGCTCAGTACACTAAAACTGCTCCTAACCATCCAATTTCACTTCCGCAATGTATATACCGTATATATATATATATATATATGTATATATATATATATATATATATATATATATATATATATATATATATATGCATTGCGGAAGCGAAATTAAGTAAAAGAAATGATTAAAAATAAAAAATCTCTATTCTCACCTGTCCGGTTTAACAGGCCAGATTGACCCCCCCGACCAGAATATACCCGGGGTTAAAGTGGCCTAGCCCAGATTATACCCCGGGTATATTCTGGCCTAGCCCAAACTTTACCCCGGGATATAAACAGGCCTAGGCCAAACTATACCCCTGGGTATAAACAGGCCTAGGCCAGATTATACCCCTCCGTATACCACAGCAGCTGTAGATCAGGGCCCCAAGCCATGCACAGGGCCCCAAGCAACGCATGGGGGCCCAAGGCAGCACAAAGTGGCCCTAGGCAGCAGAAAGTGGCCCTACGCAACATACAGGGGCCTCAGGCAGTGCTAGGGCCCGAGGCAGTGCTAGGGGACCCAGGCAGCGCATGGGGGCCTGAGGCAGCACACAGGGGCCCCAGGCAGCACACAGGGGCCCCAGCCAGCATACAAGGGCCCCAGGCTACACATAGGATCCCAGGCTACACACAGGGGCCCCAGCCAGCATACAAGGGCCCCAGGCCCGGGGTATAATCTGGGCTAGGCCACTTTAACCCCGGGTATATTCTGGTCGGGGGGTTAATCTGGCCTGTTACACCGGGATCCACCGATGGCTCCAGCAAGCTGCGGTGTGACTACAGGACCTGTCGTGATGTCACATCCCAATCAGCTGATCGGGTCACATGACCAGTTACCGCGGTAACTGCTGTCATGTGACCCGATGACGCTGCCGGGTTGTAACGTCACGGCAGATCCTGTAAGCATCGAGAGCTGCTGCAGGCGTTGGTGGATCGCCGGTATATATATATACATTGCGGAAGTGAAATTGGATGGTTAGGATTGCGGAAGTGAAAGGGCCCCGCACAGCTCTTTCTGTGTCCGGACCTATGATAATCACGGACCCGGACACAGAAAAGGTCACCTCCTGTGGTGTGTACGTTCCTGTCCGTGGGGTCCTGCAAAAAGTAGGATCCCACTGACAGGAAAAAATACGCAATGTGAACCCAGCGTAAGAGAGCTTAATTTTTTCTGTTCATTTTTTTTTGTAATTTTTTTTTATCATTTTATGTTTGCAGAAAGTCAGCAGTGCCATCTCTTCTACACTTATGTGATAGCAATTCAAAAAAATTGCATATGGCCATTATATGCTTCACATACATAGTTTTATAGGTCTGTTCACACCCATGAAACACCATGTAAGGCGGCCGTCACACGCTAAGATATCTAGAACGATATTGTAAGCGATCACGTGCACGCGCAGTCGCTTACAATATCGCTCACATCGCTGGTGAGATGTCACACAGACAGACTCACCAGCGATGTGGAGCCGCGATCTCGCTGGTAACTATGGTACACATCGGGTAACTAGGCGCCGCGCGTCGCTTAGTTACCCGACGTGTACCATAGTTACCATCTCCCAGCATAGGCTCTGCCGCTGGGAGATCGCTCATCGTGGTGTTATACACCACGATGAAGCAGATCGCTAAATCGTAAATCGCTAGATCTGAGGTCCGGACCTCAGATCTCTATTTTGCGATTTGATCATGAATCGCTTGTCGTATCTTGCCGTCACACGCACAGACATCGCTTACGCGATGTTTAATCTGCCGCGTTCAAGCGATATCTTGCGCGATATCTGTGCGTGTGACGGCCGCCTTATGGATATTGCTTGAAAATGTGCAATCACTTTATTTAATTTAATTCCATTCATTTAGAATACTGATTTTTGGCATGTGCACAAGTGTGTTATATATATCATTAATATTGGACTTGTCCATGGATTGCAGCCCACTAGCCTTATTCAGAGTTCCAGATAAATTGGTGGTGAGTTTAATCAACTTATTTTTTTCCCTTATTTCTCCTCCAAATATGTCAGGCTTCAGTAATCACTCCACCCAACCACAAGCTCAGGTGTTACCCGTGGCATGGGGAATAGGATTTGTAATGCAAGTCTAGGGCCTTCTGCAGCCTACCTCATGGAGGGGTTAATGAGCAGCTAGGGAACAAGATTGTACAAACAATAATATCCTGTAAGCGATTGTGCTCTGGTACTGGAAGAGGTTGTGCCCTAGGTAAAGCAAAGAGGTGTCATCGAGGAGCCGGGCATCATCTTGGCAGTGCAGTACAACACAGCTACACTCTTTTCCTCCAGTACACAACCTTATTAATGATGGATCTACAGCAAGATATGCCAGTTCTGGTGGATGTAATGTTCCTCAAAAACCTAGGGGCAGAGTGTGCGTCAGCAACAGAACCAGAGCAGCCCGCACAGGACCCATACGTCACTTTGAGATCCACCATGCTACCCTCAATGGGCCTCATATACAGCAAGATCAGGGCCCAGTGCTGGGCTCGAATGTAAGAGGAGCTCACAGTCAGGAGGTGAGCCATTCCCCATGTCAACCAGGAGCAGCAGATATCACCCTCTGGAGGATATTGCAGCATGCCTGGCATTATTACACCTACAGCTGATACCGCAGCTGCTGCACCAGCAAATCCAGGAACAGGAGCATGATGAGGAGGAGGAGGCCAAGGAGGAAGAGGTAGAGGCAGAAGGCCCTGTTTCCTGGCTTTGTGTAGCACCTCCACTGGAAGCCTTTGACTAGGAGAATGTGGCGACCCCTGCCTCCTCCAAGCAACTATCTGATGTGGCATATACCACCCTGTCCTGTCTTCTTTCTTGAGAAGATCTGGCTTGCAGATGCCATTGACCAAGAGTGGTTGCATGGGCCCAAGGCCAATGACTTTGATGACCAATGTACCCAAGGCAAGTTGGTGGCATTCATCCAGGATAGGGGGTTTGGCCTCATGGCTGAAGAAGGTACTGCACATCGGTACTAAGTCAACTTGTACATCCTGCTGCATAACTATCGTCCCAAAAGATCTATGATGGGCAGAAAGTCATTTTCATGAAGGTGATAGGTAGTATGGGGTGGTTCGCGGTTGATGTAAGTTGGATTGCCACAGCCGACAACTTTGAAAAGTGGCAGCAGGAGTCTAACTAGGAGAGAATGATGCACTGGATGAAAGCCATGCCTCTCTTGTTAGCCAGCCAGCTAAACCCACAGGGGCCATTGATTCTAAAGGGCCTGTTGGTGTTGGTCAAGATGGTCCTGTCTCTCCTAGAGGGGGAAGTCGTCCCCTAATTCTTCCATCCTCTTGTCCAGCTGTGGTGATAAGGGGATGCGCTGAGAGGCAAGTGGTGGCAAAATATGCTCCTGGAGAAGTAGCCCCTGTGACCCCTCCTGGACACTCTGGCAGCATAGTATCATGAGCAACATCGACTTCCATTCCGGGCAGCAATGAGAATGCTGCTATATCTGGAGCGATATTGCGGCTCTCACCAGACAGCTAGTATTATGAGCACTGATGCCACTAAGAGCATCTCAGGTCACACAGTGGGATTCCCTGCTGCATGAAATTTGCTGTGTAAGAGACAGCTTCAAGGAAGCCATGAGGATGTCTGAGGTTCATGGGCGGGCCCAAAAGAACGGTGAGCATGAAAGCAGTGCTTAAGCAGCTAAGCAATAGTGTAGGAAGATAATACCTGGGCTAAAACAGCAGGGCTCCACTATAAATCAGTTGGAGTTGTGTTTGGTAGCTTTTGGGCCCCTTTGGTTGTGTTTCTTAGGCCTTTGATTTTGCTTTGCATTAATTTGAATGGAGTTCAGAAGCTTGGTAAACTGTTCACCAATCTATTTGGCGAACATATGCCAGTTCGGCGAAGAGAACAAAGCCCGAACTTCAATAGTTTCACTCATCTCTATTCATGGGTGCATCACAACCCTGGACCAGACCTCAGAGGACAATAAAAACATTCACCCTCCTTATCTATCAACTGATCCAATATTTATTGCCACAGCTACGTCTCCTCTTGCCATACTGATAGTTTGTCTTCAATTCACTTACAGCACTATTCTATGTCCTGTTGGGTATAAATATGTGACT
Organism: Allobates femoralis; assembly: GCA_033576535.1. NCBI lineage: Eukaryota > Metazoa > Chordata > Amphibia > Anura > Aromobatidae > Allobates > Allobates femoralis. The sequence goes on along the minus strand of JARQOC010000011.1, from coordinate 177,762,157 downwards.
CCAGATTTGTTCAGTTTTGAAGCCTGATTATTGTTACCATCTTTTAAGTTAGCCATTAAAAGCTATAAATCATTAAGAACTTTCAATTTTGATATTTTTTCATTTTTACAGTATTTTCCTATCTACAGTACTTGCTAAAATAATCTATATTGTTCCAGTGTTGATTAGTGTAACCCTCAATGCGTGTTATCTTAGGTTACATGGGAGTCTGTTTTCGTACATTAATTACATTTCGTAGCTGGGGCACGTCTATTTATATATCAAGTCATGATGGATGAATGTATACAATCAATGTATCTATGGGAGATATTAATTCATACAAGTTATTTATGACCTGGTTCTAAATGATTAATTGCAGTTAATATATCTTTAGGTTGTGTCATGTGAATTCAGTATATCCTTCAGGGAACTCTAAATTCAGATACAGCATTACGACATTAACCACTTCAATACTGAATGACTTAACTCTTTCATTAAAGAGCCTAAATTGGGAGTTATTTTTACATCTTTTGCTTTTTCATATTCAGAGACCCATAATATACCTGTTAGGTGCGCACCATTTTTTTGTGTTATTTGTTTAGGTTTTGCCTCTTTTGTATAGAAATCCCATATTTCATTATGTTGCATTCTAGAAGCCTTAAGGTACCGTCACAAGCGGCAATATTGCTAGGCAATTTCACTGGCAATTTGCTGGTTGCAGTGAAATCATGGACACATTGTTCCATTTGTACACAGCAATAAAACAGAACAATGTGTCCATGATTTCACTGCAACCAGCAAATTGCCAGTGAAATTGCCGCGTGTGACGGTACCTTTAGGATTTTAAGCATTCTGTCGATGTGTCTGTATATGTACTTGCATTTTGCTGGCGAAGCCATATTTAAAAAACAAACAAAAGTTATTGTATACATATAAATCCTGAAGCATTACTAGATATTTGAGGATAGGGAATAAAAAGCAAAAGCAATCTCACTATTGCATTTGTCTTTTATGTTAAAGAAGCACCCCCTTGAAATAATGTTTTCATTAAAAGTGTTGTATTTGTGTGTAGTGTGAATGTATTACTATAATCACATACCGCAGCTTTCTCCGATATCCAGTACTGTTCTCTACTTCTTTTTTCAGTCACATCACCCCCTCTGCAGACTCTTCAGATCACACTGTGACCTGAAAGTGGCTTTTACAATGAAAGTATGTAAAGAGTAACATGAGGTCCCATAGACTTACATTGTAAAAGAGACTTCCAGCTTATGCAAGGCAGATTTTTAGTGTGCAGAGGGGTGCAGAGGGGGTGACGTCACTGAGCAGGGCAGCAAAATGACACTGGACCATAGAGAGAGTAGCATTAGATGTGTATATTTACAGGAAAAATGCAAATTTGCACTTCAGTAAGGAAGTGGATGAACTCTAGCGCCACCTTTAGGTAGCTACTCAAAGTCATAGTCGACTTTCTGACAAGCCTTTTAATATGACTAAGGATTTGTGCCAGATCAGAACCCCAAACTACTACTACATGTACATCTCATTAAATTAGATCAATATCATCAAAAAGATTATAATTGAGTTACTGAAATTAAGTGAAACACATTTATTATATAGAGTCATTACAAACAGAGTGATCTATTTCAAGTGTTTATTTCTGTGAATGTTGATGATTATGGCTTACAGCCAATGAAAACCTGAAAGTCATTATCTCAGAAAATTAGATTATTATATAAGACCAACTGAAAAAAATGATTTTTAACTCATAAATGTTGGCCTAACGAAAAATATGTACAGTTAATGTACTCATTACTTGGTCAGGGCTCCTTTTGTATGAATTACTGCTTTAATGTGACGTGACATGGAGGCGATCAGTCTGTGGCTCTGATGAGGTGTTATGGAAGCCCAGGTTGCTTTGATAGCCTTCAGTTTATCTGCATTGTTGGGTCTGATGTCCCATCTTCCTCTTGACAATACCCCATAGATTCTCTATAGAGTTTAGGTTAGGCAAGTTTAATGGCCAATCAAGCACAGTGTTCCTGTGGTTAGTAAACCAGGTATTGGTATTTGGCAGTGTGAACAGGTGCCAAGTCCTGCTGGAAAATGACATCTCCATCTCCAAAAAGCTTGAGGCAGAGGGAAGCATGAAGTGCTCTAATATTTCCTGGTAGACGGCAGCGCTGACTTTGGTCTTGATAAAACACAGTGGACCTACACCTGCAGATGACATGGCTCCCCAAACCATCACTGATTGTGGAAACTTCACACTAGACCTCAAGCAGCTTGGATTGTGGCCTCTCCACTCTTCCTCCAGACTCTGGGACCTTGATTTCCAATGACCTTTTTTTGCTTACCCTCCTTGTGGAGTGTGTCAATGACTGCCTTCTGGACATCTATCAAGTCAGCATGATTGTGTAGGCTACTGAACCAAACTAAGGACCATTTTTAAAGCTTAGTAAGCCTTTGCAGGTGTTGTGTGTTAATTATTCTCATTTTCTGAGGTAATGACTTTTGGGTTGTCATTGGCTGTAAGTCAATAATCATCAACATTAACAGAAATAAACACTTGAAAAGGATCACTCTGTTTGTAATAACTATGTATCATACGCGTTTCATTTTATGTATTGAATTACTGAAATAAATTATCTTTTTGATGATATTCTAATTTATTCAGATGCACCTGTATATACTCTTATATACTCAGACTGCACACCATACATACAGTATGTAAGTACCGTATATACTCGTGTATAAGCCGACTCGTGTATAAGCCGACCCCCCTACTTTTGCCCCCAAAAACTGGGAAAACTTATAGACTCGCGTATAAGCCGAGGGTGGACTCCAGCACAGGTATACAGCCCCCAGCAGTGAGGTATACAGCCCCCAGCAGTGTGGTATACAGGCCCTCCCAATGGTATACAGGCCCCAGTAGTATCGTATACAGCAGGCCCCCAGTGGTATACAGCAGGCCCCCAGGGGTATACAGCAGGCCCCCAGGGGTATTCAGCAGGCCCCCAGGGGTATATACAGCAGGCCCCCAGGGGTATATACAGCAGGCCCCCGGGGGTATATACAGCAGGCCCCCGGGGGTATATACAGCAGGCCCCCAGGGGTATATACAGCAGGCCCCCGGGGGTTTATACAGCAGGCCCCCGGGAGTTTATACAGCAGGCCCCCGGGGGTTTATACAGCAGGCCCCCGGGGGTTTATACAGAAGGCCCCCGGGGGTTTATACAGCAGGCCCCCGGGGGTATATACAGCAGGCCCCCGGGGGTTTATACAGCAGGCCCCCGGGGGTACAAACAGCAGGCCCCCGGGGGTACAAACAGCAGGCCCCCGGGGGTAACCAGCAGCCCCCTGGGGGTACCCAGCAGCCCCCAAATGCTGGCACTCGCCCCCCTTGTAAGGGCCCCCCCCCGCTGCTTCTCTTACCATTCCGGTCTTCTGCTCCGCGCCTCTCCTCGGTGCTCCGTCCTCGCTGCTCCCGTCCTGCTACATCCGGGATCCCCGGCCGTCGCGCGATGACGTCATATGCCTGCGACGGCCGGAGATCCGGATGTAGCAGGACGGGAGCAGCGAGGACGGAGCACCGTGTAGCGGCGCGGAGCAGAAGACCGGGATGGTAATATAAGCAGCGGGGGGGGGGGCCCTTACAAGGAGGGGGGGTGAGTGCCAGCATTTGGGGGCATATATGAACTGCTTTCCCCTGCCGCTGATTGACAGGGGGAAGCAGTGCATATATAATGAGCGGCCCCACGTGATGGGGCGCTCATTCAGCAGCCTCCCCCGCCCTCCTCCAGCCTCCCTAGCCCCGGACACATCCCCCACTACCGTATTGACCCGTGTATAAGCCGAGGGGGAGACTTTTCAGCCCAAATTTTGGGCTGAAAAACTCGGCTTATACACGAGTATATACGGCATACATATATATATACAAGTAGCTATATAAACACATTAAATGGAAAAAAAATATTCATGGAAGTGTTTTTCTATCACACCACATAACACGTTGACAAGTTTGCACCAGTCGTTACAATTTAAACAATACCATATGTGTGTAATTTGTTTGGAACACATACAAAAAAAGCAATTTTGGGTTGATATTTACACTGGCAATCAAAATTAGGGAACACACAATTTCCTTAATGTTGAGGTCATTGTGTTGTCCTATGTGAAAATATCCTAACTTGAGTAAATTAGCAATATTTTAAGCTTGTTTCCTAAATTGAATATATTCCAAAGCACAGAATAAAAATGTAAATGAGATAAATGAAAAAGAACACTGATCAAAATAGAGAACACTATGGGTACCTTTACACGCCGCAATCTCGCCAGGTAATCTTAAAGGCAATATGTTGCCCCGAAACAATCACCGTGAAATTGCCCCACGGTTGAGGTGTGTAATTGGGGCATTTCGCGGCGATAAATCGCCTCTCACCTGTCGCCTGATTACTGAGCACTGCTCTAAAATCAGCCTCAATCATGAAGGCGAGATTTCCGGGTTTTGGCGTGTGATAGGGCGATAGTGATGGAATCTGCGTCGCCTATTGATTTCCCATAGGCGTGCCACAGCGTGCTGTAGTCCGCGCCCCGTCTGCGATGATTGGTGGTGGGTACTGTGTTCCCATTGGATGTCAGTTGACAGGGCACTATATTTGAAGAGCTGTCCATTCAGCACCACACACATCTTCATCTACACAACAGTATGCAAACACAGTTCTTCATGAATTGGCGGCATAGATGCGCACAAGCTATGTCATCTGCGTGTATTCATCAGCGCTGTGTCGAGTATAGTGCCACATGCTATGTCAGATGTTGCCCTATACATCGTACATGGGTGCCATGAGCCACGCACTGCAATCACCCTACGCGGTGTGAGTTAGGTGACGCTGATGAGTACATTATCCTGCTCTCACTCCGCAGGCATGTACCTTCGACAACACGAGCATGTATTAATGACAAAGTCCGATAGACAATGGCGTCATGTATTAGCCAGCCTTCCAGAGCAGGCTGCCCAATCGTAACGCTGTTGCGTTGTTCAATGAGCGTGTTTGGGGCGCGGTGTAAAGCCGCCTATGTCCTCGCCGTGCTGAACATGTACGTACGCCCACATTACCTTTGGGATCGTGGTGTGTGAAGCGGCGAGGGAAGTCGAGCGGATTGGTTACACTGTGGGTGAGTCGATTTCCGGTGCGACATATCGACTTTCTTTCAGGGTGAGATTTCGGCGTGTAATAGTGCCATCGGCGATCTGAGGGTAGCATGAAAAACGTGCACGCGCGCGTTAGATCGCCTCATATCGCTAGCCGGGATTGCAGCGTGTAAAGTTACCCTATCAGATACCTGCAAGTTAGTGATGGTAATCTGACACCTGGTGCGAATTTCTTTACCGTATATACTTAAGTATAAGTTGACCCGACTATACACTGAGGCCCCTAATTTTACCACAAAAAAATGGGAAGACTTATTGACTCGTATATAAGCTTAGGGTAGGAAATACAGCAACCCCCATCCTGGTATATCATCCCCCAGCCTGGTACAGAGCCCTCATCTCCATCCTGGTACATAGCCCTCATCCCCCATCCTGGTACATAGCCCTCATCCCACATCCTGGTACATAGCCCTCATCCCCATCCTAGTACATTGCCCTTCTCTTCCATCCTGGTACATAGCCCTCATCCCCCAGACTGCTATATAGCCCCCTTATCCTGTTACATGGCCCACCCATCCTGGTATATAGCCCCCTCATCCTGCTACATGGCCCCCCATCCTGGTATATAGCCCCCCATCCTGGTATATAACCCCCCATCGTGGTACACGGCACCCCATCATGGTATATGGTCCCCATCCTAGTGCACGCAAAAAAAATTAAACTATTTAACTCACCTCTCCATTGCTCCCCTGTAGTACCATGGAGTCCTCCAGTCTTTTTGCCTTGGCACCCTGTCATGTGAGTGATGCGCGCAGCAATTACATCACTGTCCAACACCAATCGGATCCTGGTGCAGACAGGAGACAGTGCAGACAGTGCTGCAGGGGAGCGATGGAGAGGTGAGTTAAATCCTTTATTTTTTATGTGTGCTAGGATGGGGGCCATGTATGGTGATGGGGGGTGAGTATGCTTAGTCTAATGTAATACAGTGCCTTGTGAAAGTATTCGGATCCCTTGAACCTTTCAACCTTTTGCCACATTTCAGGCTTCAAACATAAATATATAAATTCTAATATTTTTGTGAAGTATCAACAACAAGTGGGACACAATCGTGAAATGGAACAAAATTTATTGCATATTTTAAACTTTTTTAACAAATAAAAAACTGAAAAGTGGGGCGTGCAATATTATTCGGCCACCTTGAGTTAATACTTTGTAGCGCCACCTTTTGCTGCGATTATAGCTGCAAGTCGCTTGGGGTATGTCTCTATCAGTTTTACACATCAAGACTGAAATTCTTGCCCATTCTTCCATGTAAAACAGCTCAAGCTCAGTGAGGTTGGATGGAGAGCGTTTGTGAACAGCAGTTTTCAGCTCTTTCCACAGATTTGTAATGGAGTGGGTAGCCCTGACTGTATTATTATTGAAATGGACACTGAAGTGAACATTACACAGTCCGATACTGCCCCCTTGTGGACAATTGCTGAAATGACTGCAGAAAAAAAAAACCATTGATTGCTGATTCCCTCCCACAACAGCCTTGTGCTGAGGAAAAGAAAGGGCGGGAGATTATTACAGACCCCGAGCTCAGCCAGGACAAACCTGAGTGTGGTGTCTCCCGACATAGGGCTCTTTTGCAGCCGGATTCTTGGGAAGAAATACCCCGTGAGGATTGCTGTTGCAACCCCCGGTCTGCAAGACCTTGTCTTACCGAGGGCCCAACTCAAATTCAGGACATTGCCTCCGGAATTCAGGACATTGCCACCGGATTACATGTGCAGGGGCTGGGACCGACATAAGGGAGCCATCTGTGCTACTGTGATCTTCCTTCTGCTGATCGGTGTGCCCCGGGACAGAGAGAGAGACTAACAAAAATCTGTTACCTACGGAAGAAGACCAAAGAAGAGGACTGAGGAGTTTCCCCCTTCAGCGCTGCATCGGGACCCGTCATCGTGAGATCCCAGGCCTGCCACGTGGGAGCGACATCTTCTTCTGTGATAGACTGGTACGTGATTTGAGGGAAAGTTAGGGAAAGATATCTTCATTTTGTTTGTTTTCTTTTTCTTCTTCTTGCTGCGCACCCGGATAAAGTGAAGATCCAGGGACTCCACCATATACATGTGTGCAGCTAGATCAGTTGACTGTGTTATAGATATGTTTTACAGTAAAGAGATGTTACTACCGGTTAAATCTGAGTATGGAGATTCTGTTGAAGCCAGACATACACACACACCCGCGGCCTTACCACCGGTCGCTACATCTGGCGTAGTCGGCAGGATGTGTGATCAACAGAATCTCCTCCCGGTAGTAACTTATAACCGGACAGCTCCCCCGGCATCTATTGTCAATCAGGTGAGGAAGTTTAACGGACGGAACTATCCTGTAACTGAATGGACCGAACAACTTAAGATAGTGGGGGAGATGTATAACATTGATCCTAAGACTTTAGCAGAAATGGCCATGCTAACATTAGAGGGGGAGGCGTTGACGACAGTCAGGCTGGAGACGGTTAGGGGCCGGCGTACGTTGGATGACTTGGTGCGGGTGCTGGAGAACACCTATGGGCCGACCACATATGCGGGAACATTACGGTATATGTTCTTCCGGCGTACTCAACTCGAGTCGGAGGACATCCCTCAATATGCCAACGCCCTCCAAGTACTGCTTGAACAAGCCTGCAGGAAAGAAGAACAGATAGCTAGTACGGGCGCCCGTGACCTGGTGTTGAGAGATCAATTCGTGACTGGATTAAGAGACCTGTACCTTAACCGCTCACTGCAAGATCTACTCCGGATAAATCCGGCCCTTACATTCGCTGAGGTTAAGCAAGAAGCGATAGAACGTTCGAGAGGACCTGTCATTGAGGCCCAGACTTATACCGCGGCTTGCAGGTCCATAACTGGTATCAGAGCCCCGAACAGTGACACGGAAGAACTGAAGCAGATGGTGGCAGAGTTGCAGAAACAGGTGTTGCAGCTCACCCTGGACCAACAGGCGGACAGGCAGGCGAGACAACAACCCAGCCGGCCGATGGGAAGATGCTGGACATGCGGCGATCCCCGCCATAGAGCAAACCGTTGCCCCCAGAACGTTCAAGTCCATCCATGGGCCGATATACCGGAACCAACAAGTCATGCCCCACAACAGCGGCCACCTTTAAACTTGACGCCCCTGCCAAAGAGGCTCACTCGGCAGGGGAGGCCAAAGAGAGGGGTGTAGGAAAACAGAGCCAGCCACGGAACAAACTTGCATCAAACAGCCCTACCCTGGAAGTATTATTGGAAGGGACCGCCGTGCAAGGATTAATGGATACTGGGTCTCAGGTATCCACCATCTCCGAGCAGTTTTACGAAGAGTATCTGAAGTCGCTGACCCTGATACTACTATCAAGATCAAAGCAGCCAATGATCTACCCATTCCGGTGACGGGAGTTGCCTGGATGAACACCGAAGTCTGTGGGCAAGATCTCGGGAAGAGAGGGATAATCGTGGTCAGGGAAGGCTGTGGATCAGAAACGCCCATGATTATTGGGATGAACATCTTGAAAGACCTGAATCTGGTGTTGTTTACCAAGAGGGGGCCCAAGTACTGGCAAGAAGTGACCACACATAGGGCCACCCGCCGAGCCTTCCAACAAGTGGTCCGGACCTGCAATCTCCAGCGAATGACAGAAGAACAACTGCTGCTGGCCACGATCACCGTACCCCGCCATACTAGGATAACTTTACCTGCTGAGAAGGAGACCGTTATCTCGCCACCCCTTAGCACCACAAGACAGCTCGAAGGCGTGGAGGTGCTGATTGAGCCACGCACCCCGAAGGAAGGGAAGCTGAACCCCCTAGTTGCTCGAACGCTAGCCGTTGTGAGAAAGGGGAGGATTCCTGTCAGGCTGGGTAACACGGCTAACGTGAGCGTTGACCTAGAGCAGTGATGGCGAACCTTTCAGGGGCCGAGTGCCCAAACTGCAACCCAAAACTTAATTTTTTATTGCGAAGTGCCAATAGGGCAATTTAACCTAAATTACAGGAGTGGACGTCACAAGCGCTGCACAGGGGAGAAGCCGCAAACGCAACTCTCTCCCCAGTACAGAGCTTGCTGTCCTGACACCCTGATGATTAATTATATTATTTTAACAATTAATTGCTTTTAAACTTACCTTTGCAGTCTTCTCTTCTCTTCAGCAGTGGTCATTTAGCTCATGTGTGCAGTCTGGCGCGCCCACTGCCCTTTCCAGACACAGCAGACGGATTGATCTGAATGGAAGAACGTTAGATAGATAGGAGATAGATATTATCATGGAATGAAAGCAGATTCCACACTGAAATCCTGGTCCCTGTCATGTAGCTATGTACTCCATCCTGTCTCTTTCCTTGAGGTTATGTGCTCCATCCTGACCCTCTCCTTGTAGTTATGTGCTCCGTCCTGACCCTCTCCTTGTAGTTATGTGCTCCATCCTGACCCTCTCCTTGTAGTTATGTGCTCCGTCCTGACCCTCTCCTTGTAGTTATGTCCCCATCTAGGCCCCCTTCTTGCAGTAATGTGCCTCATCCTTGTCACCTTGCAGTAGTGCCCAGTCTTGCAGTAATGTTCCCATCCTGCCATCTTGTAGTAAAGCCCCATCCTTGTCCCCTTGTACTAATGCCTCATCCTGCCACTTCCTAGCAGTTATGTCTGCTTCCTGTCCACTCCTTGTAGTAATTCCCCATCCTGCCCCATCCTTACAGAAATGCCCCTTCATGTCCACATCTTTCAGTAATGCTCCATCATGCCCTCTCCATGTAGTAATGCCCCATCATCGTAGTATTGCCCCATCATGCCCCCTCCTGGTAGTGTTGTTCCATCATGCCCTCTCCTGGTACTATTGCCCCATCATGCCCCCACCTGGTACTATTGCCCCATCATGCCCCCTCCTGGTACTATTGCCCCATCATGCCCCCTCCTGGTTCTATTGCCCCATCATGCCCCCTCCTGGTACTATTGCCCCTCATGCCCCCTCCTGGTACTATTGCCCCATCATGCCTCCTCCAGGTAGTATTGCCCCCATCATGCCCCTTCCTGGTAGTATTGCCACCATCATGCCAACTCCTGTAGTACTGCCAATCATTCCCCTTCTTGTAGTATTGCCCCATCAAGCCCCCTCCTGTAGTATTGCCCCCTCCTGTAGTATGTCCCCATCATGCGCCCTTCTGTAGTATGGCCCCCTCCTGTAGTATGTCCCCATCATGCCCCCTTCTGTAGTATGGCCCCCTCCTGTAGTATGGCCCCCTCCTGTACTATGTCCCCATCATGCCCCCTTCTGTAGTATGGCCCCCTTCTGTAGTATGGCCCCCTTCTGTAGTATGGCCCCTTCCTGTAGTATGGCCCCTCCTGTAGTATGGCCCCCTTCTGTAGTATGGCCCCCTCCTGTAGTATGGCCCCATCATGCCCCCTTCTGTAGTATGGCCCCCTCCTGTAGTATGGCCCCATCATGCCCCCTTCTGTAGTATGGCCCCCTCCTGTAGTATGGCCCCATCATGCCCCCTTCTGTAGTATGGCCCCCTCCTGTAGTATGTCCCCATCATGCCCCCTCCTGTAGTATGTCCCCCTCCTGTAGTATGTCCCTATCATGCCCCCTTCTGCAGTATGGCCTCCTTCTGTAGTATGGCCCCCTCCTGTAGTATGGCCCCATCATGCCCCCTCCTGTAGTATGGCCCCCTTCTGTAGTATGGCCCCATCATGTCCCCTTCTGTAGTATGGCCCCCTCCTGTAGTATGGCCCCATCATGCCCCTTCTGTAGTATGGCCCCCTCCTGTAGTATGGCCCCCTTCTGTAGTATGGCCCCCTCCTGTAGTATGGCCCCATCATGCCCCCTTCTGTAGTATGGCCCCCTCCTGTAGTATGTCCCCATCATGCCCCCTCCTGTAGTATGGCCCCCTCCTGTACTATGTCCCTATCATGCCCCCTTCTGCAGTATGGCCTCCTTCTGTAGTATGGCCCCCTCCTGTAGTATGGCCCCATCATGCCCCCTCCTGTAGTATGGCCACCTCCTGTAGTATGGCCCCATCATGCCCCCTTCTGTAGTATGGCCCCTCCTGTAGTATGGCCCCATCATGCCCCCTTCTGTAGTATGGCCCCCTTCTGTAGTATGGCCCCCTTCTGTAGTATGGCCCCCTCCTGTAGTATGGCCCCCTCCTGTAGTATAGCCCCATCATGCCCCCTTCTGTAGTATGGCCCCCTCCTGTAGTATGTCCCCATCATGCCCCCTCCTGTAGTATGGCCCCCTCCTGTACTATGTCCCTATCATGCCCCCTTCTGCAGTATGGCCTCCTTCTGTAGTATGGCCCCCTCCTGTAGTATGGCCCCATCATGCCCCCTCCTGTAGTATGGCCCCCTCCTGTAGTATGGCCCCATCATGCCCCCTTCTGTAGTATGGCCCCCTCCTGTAGTATGGCCCCATCATGCCCCCTTCTGTAGTATGGCCCCCTCCTGTAGTATGGCCCCCTCCTGTAGTATGGCCCCATCATGCCCCCTCCTGTAGTATGGCCCCCTCCTGTAGTATGGCCCCATCACGCCCCCTCCTGTAGTATGGCCCCATCATGCCCCCTCCTGTAGTATGGCCCCCTCCTGTAGTATGGCCCCATCATGCCCCCTCCTGTAGTATGGCCCCCTCCTGTACTATGTCCCTATCATGCCCCCTTCTGCAGTATGGCCTCCTTCTGTAGTATGGCCCCCTCCTGTAGTATGGCCCCATCATGCCCCCTCCTGTAGTATGGCCCCATCATGCCCCCTTCTGTAGTATGGCCCCCTCCTGTAGTATGGCCCCCTCCTGTAGTATGGCCCCATCATGCCCCCTCCTGTAGTATGGCCCCCTCCTGTAGTATGGCACTATCATGCCCCCTCCTGTAGTATGGCCCCCTCCTGTAGTATGGCCCCCTCCTGTAGTATGGCCCCATCATGCCCCCTCCTGTAGTATGGCTCCCTCCTGTAGTATGGCCCCATCATGCCCCCTCCTGTAGTATGGCCCCCTCCTGGATGTGATTGATACCTGAAAAAAAAAAAAGATCATACTCACCTAAACAACTCCCGCTTCCACTGCTGTTCTCTCCTCTCCCGCGGTTACATGAAGCCGATCGCGGTCACATGACCGCGATCGCGCATCACATGACCGCGATCGCGCATCACATGACCGCGATCGCGTCACTGCGGTCACATCATGCCGGGAGGGCAGGCGGGGCTAGAAAACAGTGTCGGATGGAGGAGAAATGTCTCCTCCACTCCGACACAACAGCTTTGCGGCAGTGATCAGTGCAGTGCAGAGGCGAGGCCGCGTGCCAGCGGAGACGACTCTGCGTGCCCTCCCTGGCACGCGTGCCATAGGTTCGCCATCACTGACCTAGAGGCTGGGACACAAATCGCCTGAGTTTACGCCCTAACCGAAGAGGTGAACCCTATGAACCCCCTCCAGTTTGCACCGTCTACAGAGGGAGATTGGACAGTGACGGTCTCTGCCATGGCCGCTGTCGCGGGTGACGTCAACGCGGGGCGAGAACTACGAGAAAAGTGCCAGTTGGACATATCCCAATACTCCAACCAAGAAGTGTCCCAGGTAGAAGAGTTACTTCAAGAGCACCAGGCGTCCTTTGCCCGGCATGACACCGATTTGGATGCACCCCCAGTATCAAGCACGAAATCCCCACAGGTGATACCGCTCCTATCCGTGAAAGGTACCGCCAAATACCTCCCCAACAATACCAAGAAGTGAAAAATCTCCTGAATTCCATGTTACACGCTGGAGTGGTACGAGAAAGCCAGAGCCCCTGGGCTGCACCAGTGGTGATAGTCAAGAAGAAAGACGGGTCCCTGAGGTTCTGCGTGGACTACCGCCATTTGAATGCTTGCACCATCCGGGACTCATACCCTTTACCAAGGATCGAAGAATCCCTGACAGCCCTGAAGAAAGCTAAATATTTTTCGTCATTGGACCTGGCCAGCGGCTATTGGCAGGTACCCATGCACGAGAAAGATAGAGAAAAGACTGCTTTCATCCTACCCATGGGCCTGTACGAGTTCGACCGGATGCCCTTTGGTCTGAACAACGCGCCAGGGACCTTCCAGCGACTGATGGAGCGCTGCCTGGGGGACTTCAACTTCGACTTCACCCTCATTTACCTGGACGACATCGTAGTCTATTTGGCCACATTTGAAGAACACCTGCAACAGCTGGGCCGTGTGTTTCATAGGTTGAGAGAACATGGCCTGAAGTTGAAACCCAGCAAGTGCCGTGTTCTGCAGCCCGAGATCAATTACCTGGGTCACCGGATCTCGGCCGAAGGTGTACAGCCGTCTTCGGAGAAAATAGCCGCCGTGCGGGACTGGCCACAGCCTACGAACGTCAGAGAGGTCAGGGCCTACCTGGGGTTGGCCGGCTACTACCGCCGGTTCGTAAGAAACTTCGCCCGGCTTGCTGCACACTTGCACGAACTGCTTCGAGGGACCACCAACGGCCCCAGGGGACGACCCATCAGCTGGGGACCCAGCCAGGAAGAATCCTTCCAAGCCCTAAAGTGTGCCTTGACTTCACCCCCGATCTTGGCATATGCGGACTACGATCTGCCCTTTCAACTACATACCGATGCCAGTCTACAGGGTCTAGGGGCAGTACTCTCCCAGGTACAAGAAGGCAAGGAAAGAGTCATAGCCTATGCCAGTCGGTCCCTACACGAAGGTGAGAAGAACCCCATCAATTACAGCTCGTTCCGGCTGGAGCTGTTGGCCCTAACGTGGGCTATGACGGAGAAATTTGCAGGATACCTCACAGGGGCGGAAGTACTGGTCCTGACCGATAACAACCCGTTGGCCCACTTAAAAAATGCGAAGCTCGGAGTCATGGAACAGCGTTGGATGGCTCGACTCTCTAAGTTCAACTACAAGATCAAATACAGGGCTGGGGCTGAGAATCAAAATGCGGACAGCCTGTCTAGGGTGTCATACCCCTTACTCACCAGAGACCGGGATGAAGAACTAGAAGGAGACGAGACGCCCGACTTTGCAAGGCTTGCCCAACAGATGATGGAGTACCGCCAGTTCGTTGTGGGCGAAGTTGGAACTCCAGTGGGGGTCACACCGTGTCCCCAAGAGTGGTGCAGACTCCAGGACCAGAACCCTGAATGGGCCCTACTCAAGCAATGGGTGAAGCAACAGCAGAAGCCCTCCTCCGAAGCACGGTCGCGACTGTCCGCTGGGACCTTGACCTTGCTCAGCCAGTGGGATCGGCTAATTCTGAGAGAAGGGGTACTATATCGGAAGGTTCTCCTGTCCCACATGTTGGAGGAATGTACACAAGCTGTGGTGCCTGCCCAATTGGCCCGTGAGATGGTGGACGAAGCACACAAAAGGAACGGTCACTTTGGAATAGACAAGACCTTTCGGTGGATTCAACAGTCCATCTACTGTCCAGGGCTCCGCAAGCTGGTCGAAGACGTCTGCAGAACCTGTCGCACCTGTGAACTGCACAAGTCCACCGAACAGCGTGCACCTGTCCAGACAATTAAAACCTCCAGGCCTCTTGAGCTGTTGATGGTGGACTATCTGCTGATCGGGATGGCGAGCAGTGGCTATCAATACTGCCTAGTCATGGTGGACCACTTCACAAAATTCGCCGTCGTTGTTGCTACCAAGGACCAGACGGCCGAATCGGCTGCACTGGCCATCTGTCGACAGTTCATCCACGTCTATGGGTGTCCGGAGAGGTTACACTCCGACCAGGGGGCTTGTTTCGAAGGCAGAGTCATCGAGGAGCTGCATCGGATGTATGGGATCCAGAAGTCGAGGACCACTCCTTACCATCCACAAGGGAACGGTGCATGTGAACGCTTTAACCGGACCCTACTCCAGCTGATCCGCACCTTGGCCGAAGATAAGAAAGATCGATGGCCCCAATTCCTTCCAGATCTAGTATGGGCCTACAACAACCAGGTCCACTCCGTGACTGGTTACACCCCACACACTCTTCTCTTTGGCCGCCCAGGAAAAGGGGTCCATGACCTGAACCTATTCCGCCCAGAAGAAGATGTCTGCCATAACTACCCCTCCTGGCTAAATGCTCACCGACAGAAGATGGAGACTGTACACCGGCTGGTGAGTCAACAAATCCGGGGCCAGATACATGCTGACCCACTCCCCGTGCAAGAGAAACCCTTAAAGTTGGGACAGCTAGTCTTGCTCCGTATTAAGAAGCCTCAAGGGAAACTTCGAGCCAAGTGGGAGACTGAAGTCTACCGGGTAATCGAACTCCCTTACCCCAATGGACATGTATACCGAGTGCGGGGTGAAGACAGCCGCAGCACCCGCACTGTGCACCGAAATATGTTGCGCCCCTGCCACTCCCGGCCTGACTCCCCTCCCACAGTAACCGGAGGGGGTGACGCTGCTGACATGACTGACGTCACGGACATTTCTCAACATAGAGATCACGTCGACTCTGAGACCGGTGACCCACCTACACAGACCAGTCCCTCTCCTGGAGTACTGACTGGAGTGGGGCGTAAAGACAGTGACGAGGAGGGGAACAACCGACCCTTGCGACACACTGGCCGCACCACTGCTGGGGTCCCTCCCGGACGGTTATACAGGGACCAGTATGTATGGCCCACTTCTCAACCTACCCCTGTGACATCTACAGCCATCACTGCCTTGGAGCCGGCGGTTGTTGACAGGGACTGACAACCTTTAAGTGGGGGGGTATGTAATGGAGTGGGTAGCCCTGACTGTATTATTATTGAAATGGACACTGAAGTGAACATTACACAGTCTGATACTGCCCCCTTGTGGACAATTGCTGAAATGACTGCAGAGAAAAAAAAACATTGATTGCTGATCCCCTCCCACAACAGCCTTGTGCTGAGGAAAAGAAAGGGCGGGAGATTATTACAGACCCCGAGCTCAGCCAGGACAGACCTGAGTGTGGTGTCTCCCAACATAGGGCTCTTTTGCAGCCGGATTCTTGGGAAGAAATACCCCGTGAGGATCGTTGTTGCAACCCCCGGTCTGCAAGACCTTGTCTTACAGAGGGCCCAACTCAAATTCAGGACATTGCCTCTGGAATTCAGGACATTGCCACCGGATTACATGTGCAGGGGCTGGGACCGACATAAGGAAGCCATCTGTGCTACTGTGATCTTCCTTCTGCTGATCGGTGTGCCCGGGACAGAGAGAGAGACTAACAAAAATCTGTTACCTACGGAAGAAGACCAAAGAAGAGGACTGAGGAGTTCCCCCCTTCAGCGCTGCACCAGGACCCGTCATCGTGAGATCCCAGGCCTGCCACGTGGGAGCGACATCTTCTTCTGTGATAGACTGGTACGTGATTTGAGGGAAAGTTAGGGAAAGATATCTCCATTTTGTTTGTTTTCTTTTTCTTCTTCTTGCTGCGCACCCGGATAAAGTGAAGATCCAGGGACTCCACCATATACATGTGTGCAGCTAGATCAGTTGACTGTGTTATAGATATGTTTTACAGTAAAGAGATGTTACTACCGGTTAATTCTGAGTATGGAGATTCTGTTGAAGCCAGACATACACACACACACCCGCGGCCTTACCACCGGTCGCTACATCTTCTCGATTGGATTCAGGTCTGGACTGTGACTTGGCCATTCTAACACTGGATACATTTATTTTTGAACCATTCCATTGTAGATTTTGCTTTATCTTTGGGATCATTGTCTTGTTGGAAGATAAATCTCCATCCAGTCTCAGGTCTTTTGCAGACTCCAACAGGTTTTCTGCCAGAATAGTCCTGTATTTAGCTCTGTCCATCTTCCCATCAATTTTAACCATCTTCCCTGTCCCTGCTGAAGAAAAGTAGGCCCAAACCATGATGCTGCCACCACCATGTTTGACAGTGAGGATGGTGTTTTGAGGGTGATGAGCTGTGTTGCTTTTATGCCAAACATATAATTTTGCATTGTGGCCAAAAAGTTCGATTTTGGTTTCATCTGACTAGAGCACCTTATTCCACATGTTTGGTGTGTCTCCCAGGTGGCTTGTGGCAAACTTCAAACGAGACTTTTATCTTTGAGAAATGGCTTTCTTCTTGCCACTCTTCCAGAAAGGCCAGATTTGTGCAGTGTATGACTGATTGTTGTCCTATGGACAGACTCTCCCACCTCAGCTGTAGATCTCTGCAGATCATCCAGAGTGATCATGGGCCTTTTGGCTGCATCTCTGATCAGTCTTCTCCTTGTTCGAGATGAAAGTTTAGAGGGACGGCCGGGTCTTGGTAGATTTGCAGTGGTCTGATACTCCTTCCATTTCAATATTCTCGCTTGCACAGTGCTCCTTGAGATGTTTAAAACTCGGGAAATCTTTTTGTATCCAAATCCGGCTTTAAACTTTGCCACAACAGTATCTCAGACCTGCCTGGTGTGTTCCTTGGTCTTCATGATGCTCTCTGCACTTGAAACAGAACCCTGAGACTATCACAGAGCAGGTGCATTTATACGGAGACTTGATTACACACAGGTGGATTCTATTTATCATTCCGAGTCATTTAGGACAACATTGGATCATTCCAAGATCCTCACTGAACTTCTGGAGTGAGTTTGCTGCACTGAAAGTACAGGGGCCAAATAATATTGCACACCCCACTTTTCAGTTTTTTATTTGTTAAAAAAGTTTCAAATACGCAATAAATTTGGTTCCACTTCACGATTGTGTCCCACTTGTTGCTGATTCTTCACAAAAAAAATAGAATTTATATCTTTATGTTTGAAGCCTGAAATGTGCAAAAGGTTGAAAAGTCCAAGGGGGCCGAATACTTTCACAAACAAAGGGAAAATGGATACTGGAGTTTATGAGTGCTAAGGCATAAAGCAAAGGGATTGTATTAACAGATTCTTAAACCTTTTATTATTAGAGCCTTGTATGGGCCACAACACGTTTCAATAGCACGCAGGATATCTTCATCATGCTATTGAAACGCGTTGTGGCCCATACAAGGAGCTAATAATAAAAGGTTGAGAATGTGTTAATACAACAGTCACAGAACTGTGGAAGAGACTGGAAGAAGAGTGGACCAAAATCATACCAGAGCAGTGAGAGAGACTAGTGATGTCCTGTGACTGCTGATGTGCTGAAGTTATTCAAAGCAAAGACCTGTACAAAGCTAAAGCCTGTACACTTCCTACTGATTGGTGACTGCTTGTAACCTTCACAACATTAAGTTTTAATCTTTCTCTGTCTACAGTCACTGCTATTCTCTAATGATGAAGCTTTTAAGTTTTTAAACTTTGGTTATTTCGGAAAACATTCTGCTTGTGGCATGGTGTATCCCTTACACAAAAACCTTCAACTGTTGATCAATGTAGATTAAATTATGTCTGAAAAAATGAAATGTTCATATATTGTTCTCCAATCTCTAATTTTGATTGCATATAATATATATATCCACAGTACTGACCAAACGTTTGGACACACCTTCTCATTCAAAGAGTTTTCTGTATTTTCATGACTATGAAAATAGTAGATTCACACTGAAGGCATCAAAACTATGAATTAACACATATGGGATAATATACTTATCAAAAAAAGTGTGAAACAACGGAAAATATGTCTTATATTCTAGGTTCTTCAAAGTAGCCACCTTTCACTTTCATTACTGCTTTGCACACCCTTGGCATTCTCTTGATGAGCTTCAAGAGGTAGTCACTGGAAATGGTTTTCACTTCACAGGTGTGCCCTGTCAGGTTTAATAAGTGGGATTTCTTGCCTTTTAAATAGGGTTGGGACCATTAGTTGTGTTGTGCAGAAGTCTGGTGGATAAACAGCTGATAGTCCTACTGAATAGACTGTTAGAATTTGTATTATGGCAAGAAAAAAGCAGCTAAGTAAAGAAAAATGAGTGGCCATCATTACTTTAAGAAATGAAGGTCAGTCAGTCTGAAAAATTGGGAAAACTTTGAAAGTGTCCCAAGTGCAGTTGCAAAAACCATCAAGCACTACAAAGAAATTGGCTCACATGAGGACAGCCCCAGGAAAGGAAGACCAAGAGTCACCTCTGCTGCAGAGGATAAGTTCATCCGAGTCACCAGCCTCAGAAATGGCAGGTTAACAGCAGCTCAGGTTAGAGACCAGGTCAATGCTACACAGAGTTCTAACAGCAGACACATCTCTACAACAACTGTTAAGAGGAGACTTTGTGCAGCAGGCCTTCATGGTAAAGTAACTGCTAGGAAACCACTGCTAAGGACAGACAAGTAGAAGAGACTTATTTGGGCAAAAGAACACAAGGAATGGACATTAGACCAGTGGAAATCTGTGCTTTGGTCTGATGAGTCCAAATTTGAGATCTTTGGTTCCAACCACCATGTCTTTGAGCAACGCAGAAAAGATGAACGGATGGACTCTACATGCCTGGTTCCCACCGTGAAGCATGGAGGAGGTGTGATGGTGATGGGGTGCTTTACTGGTGACACTGTTGGAGATTTATTCAAAATTGAAGGCATACTGAACCAGCATGGCTACCACAGCATCTTGCAGCTTCATGCTATTCCATTCGGATTGTCTTTAGTTGGACCATCATTTATTTTTCAACAGGATAATGACCCCAAACACACCTCCAGGCTGTGTAAGGGCTATTTGACCAAGAAGGAGAGTGATAGGGTGCTACGCCAGATGACCTGGCCTCTACAGTCACCAGACCTGAACCAAATCGAGATGGTTTGGGGTGAGCTGGACCGCAGAGTGAAGACAAAAGGGCCAACAAGTGCTAAGCATCTCTGGGAACTCCTTCAAGACTGTTGGAGGACCATTTCCGGTGACTACCGCTTGAAGCTCATCAAGAGAATGCCAAGATTGCGCAAAGCGGTAATCAAAGCAAAAGGTGGCTACTTTGAAGAACCTAGAATATAAGACATATTTTCAGTTGTTTCACACTTTGTTGTTAAGTAAATAATTCCACATGTGTTAATTCATAGTTTTGATGCCTTCAGTGTGAATCTACAATTTTCATAGTCATGAAAATACAGAAAACTCTTTGAATGAGAAGCTGTGTCCAAACTTTTGGTCTGTACTGTATATATATACTCAAAGGGTGGCGGAATTAAGGCAGGCAGGATTTTACAGTATAATACATCAGCAGAACATTCATGGAATACAATCTGTCCCTGGCTTTATTTATATAGTCTGTTGACAGAGGCTACCTTACAGGAGCTATTCCCAATTCCATTTCCTGACACCTGCCAGTCCATTATTCAGTTTCAGATCCACCAGCAGGACTGTAGCTTCCTGAATATCTCCTGAATATTCTGAATGACTCCTGAATGTCTCCTGAATGACTGCTGAATCCTCTGAATATCTCCTTGATATCTCCTCGTCGCATACCTTCCAGGACACCGGCCATTTCCAAGCATTCCATCCCAGGTATGTTCTATGACAATGTTTGTTCCAAGCAGCGAGAGCGATGTAACAATGTGTCCCTCCCCCAACCTGTATTCAAGTACCGTAAACTATGCGATGTAATGTTATGTAAACTGCTTTTGTGTTTGCTGTGCTACTTCTAATGGGGAATTATGTCTTTGTTCTTCTCAGCAGGAGCTGACTCTAATAGTCAACCTGTAAGACAGAACAGAGTCTGGGTTTCTAGAATCTTCTCCATGTAGCCACATGTTCAAATGTAGGTGTGAAGCCTCCCCATCTATGGGCTGTTCCCAGGACACAAATCAACAGAGTCATATTTTGGCCTAGTCAGTTGTGTGGTGGCTTAAGACGTTACCTGCAAGGTCTGCAGCTGCGGTCAGACCTCATGCCCTGTGTGGATTGATAGAAGCTGCCACATGGGATTGTGTCGTGTCCCTCATCTGCTGGATCCATTGAACTCTTCTATGGACTATTTCTATATTTTCCCTTGGATCTGATTGCTGGGTGGAGCCCACAGATCTGTTCCCTTTGTGTGGACTCATTGTGGACTCTAAAGAACAATAGTCATATGTGATGTTCTATGCTCCCTGCCTCAATAAAACTTGTTGGATTGGTCTGGTGTCCCTTCCTGCTCTGTCGCACACCCAGTCACAAGGGCGCACTCAAAGGTTCTGCCATATCCCTGGACTTCATGGCTTCCAGAGCAACATCTGGTCCCAAGCAAGAGAAGCCCCATGCCTTCCAAGTAGTCAGCTTCTCCTAAGCAGCACTGCCAGAGACGTCGCAGGTTTTGAACACATGGTTTCCACATCATGTGCTAATGGCATTATGACTGCTGCCAACCCATAGGAACATGTGACCAAACAGGAAGTGAAACTATATTCTGTTTGTTCCACATGAGATACACTTATGGGAGGTTTCAGGTTAGCCAGACACAACCATGTCTTATGGCTAAGCTGCAAACCCAGCATTTGCAAAGCAGTAACCCTTATGGCACCACAAGTCTTATGACAAACTTTCTGAGTTTACATCGCCTCTGCAATATACACCATGTTCCAAATTATTATGCAAATTGAATTTATGTGTCATAGGGTTTTTTTTTCCCAATGAAAGCCATTGATGGTATTGTGTCTCAAGGTTCTTTGGATTACTGAAATCAATCTCAGATACCTGTGATAATTTGTTTGGCAGGTGAGCCCAATAAAAGGAAAACTTGGTGTTCCACAATATTAAGCAGACCACAGTTTTCAAGTAACAAGGGAAAGAAAAAGGATATCTCTGTTGCCGAAAAGCAACAAATAGTGCAATGCCTTGGACAAGGAATGAAAACATTAGATATTGCAGAAAAACGTAAGTGTGATCATCATATTGTGAAAAGATTTGTGGCTGATTCTGAGCACAGATGTGTTCGTGCAGATAAAGGCAGAATGAGGAAGGTTTCTGCCAGGCAAGTTCATCAGATTAAGAAAGCAGCTGCTATAAAGGCCTTACAAACCAACAAACAGATATTTGAAGCTGCTGGTGCCTCTAGAGTTCCTCGAACCTCAAGGTGTAGGATCCTTCAAAGGCTTTCTGTGGTGCATAAACCTACTATTCGGCCAACAGTGCTCACAAGCAGAAACGGTTGCAGTGGGCCCAGACATACATGAAGACTAATTTTCTAACAGTCTTGTTTACTGATGAATGCCGAGCAACCCTGGATGGTCCAGATGGATGGAGTAGTGGATGGCCACCATGTCCCAACAAGGCTGCGACATCAGCAAAGAGGTGGAGGAGTCCTGCTTTGGGCTGGAATCATTAGGAAACAGCTAGTAGGCCCTTTAAGGTTCCTGAAGGTGTGAAAATGACCTCTGCAAAGTATATAGAGTTTCTGACTGTGAACTTTCTTCCATGGTACAAAAAGCAAAAACGTGCCTTCAGAAGCAAAATCATCTTCATGCATGACAATGCACCATCTCATGCTACAAAGAATACCTCTGTGCCATTGGCTGCTTTGGGCATCAGAGGAGATAAATTCATGGTGTGGCCACCATCTTCCCCTGACCTCAACACTATGGAGAACCTTTGGAGTAAAATCAAGCAAAAGATCTATGAGGGTGGGAGGCGGTTCACATCAAAACAGCAGCTCTGGGAGGCTATTGTGACATCATGCAAAGAAATACAAGCAGAAACTCTCCAGAAACTCACAAGTTCAATGGATGCAAGAATTGTGAAGGTGATATCAAAGAAGGGTTCCTATGTTAACATGTAACTTCGCCTCTTAGGATGTTTTGGAGTTAAATAGCTTTATATTTCAGTGAATGTGACCTCCCAATGCTGTAAATTCAACAAATGAGCATTTTCAGTTCTTTCAAACATATCAAATGTTTACAAACTCTACTGTGCCTAATATTTTGGAACAGTGCATTTAGAGTTTGTTTTAATTTTGAAGATTATACTGTTATCATTGGGAGGTTTCTTTAATAAAATTCGATGTATACTCTAATGGAGGATGACTTATTACACTGACTGTCATTTGCACTGACCAGTTAGGAAAATCAGGGAAAATTAACATTTGCATAATAATTTGGAACATGGTGTATACCTACTATATGCAAAGCAGCCAGCAACTGCATTACAATATATGGATTGATACATATATGGCATTAAATCGATTGATACACAATAAAATATAATATTGAGGTGCCATGTTAGCCAGAACAAAGTTGTAATTATTTTTAGGAATTACACGTATTGGCTAACCATAAATATTATGTTTTCAACCCTTTGGAGCACAAGACCTCTTTTATCAGGCAGTATACAAATGAATGAGTTAAGAACACAACATTGAAGAGATGTAACAACAGGACGTTTTTGCATGTCATGGATGAGGTAATGCCTCCTAAAGATAAGCCAAAGTAATAAAACTGTGGTCCTCATGACAAATGAAGAGGAGGTATGGGTGATGATTTAGGAGTTTTGTTATCTGGAGTCACTCTGAGGAAGATGTGTAATGAGTTCATTTAGTGCATCATAAATTCAGGTGTCGGAGTCATTTCATCAAAGAAATGACCAGCCTTATCAACTTGAATTCCCAGACCTTCCTCTCTTTGTTGTTCTTAAAGGGAACTTGTCAGCTCGTACTACCCTCCTCTGCTACCACTACCTGACTCTGCACCTTGTGAGCTCATCCTTAACCATCCCTCTCTGAGCTAAAAGTGCCCTATAAAGCTTCAGAAGAATGCTTTAGAAACTTACATGCAGTCTCCATCTGGAGAATGGAAAGGTGGTCTCCAGGGCTCCATTCTCCCCTCGTCGCTGGCTCTCAGCACGCCTCGCTGTGCGTCATCATTCCTTCTGCTCATCCTCCTCTATTTGAAATTCCCACTCCCTCTGCTACTATGATGCCCCAGCCTGAACGTCATATCCGGTCCAGTGCATGTTGAAACCGTGCCGTACACGTCATATCCAGCCTAGTGCATTGTGGGGGCTTATGACATGTACTGCTCGGCTTCAATATACGCACTGCGCATGCGCCGGAGACGGCCATAGACGTGATCAGCCCCCACAATGCACTGGACCGGATATGACATTCCAACAGTGGCATCATAGTAGCAGAGGGGATGGGAGTTTCAAATAAAGGAGTATAAGCAGAAGGAATGATGATGCCCTGCAGGGTGTGCTGAGAGCCAGCGAGGGGGGAAGGGGACACACAATTGAGCCCTGGTGACCACCTCTCCAGTTTCTGGATGGAGACTGCATGTAAGTTTATAAAGCATTTTGCTGAAGCTTTATATTGCACTTTTAGGTCAATGAGAGGGACAGTTAAGGGTAAGCTCACAAGGTGCAGGGACAGGTAGTGGTAGCATAGGGGAGCAGAACGAGCGGACAGGTTCCCTTTAAAGTGACCTTTCAGTATTAAAAAGCACAGTGGCTACAAGTCTTCTATACATCCTATACCAGTGGTGACACCTGTGCAGCCACACAGAATTTCAGGAGGTGAGGCTGTGGTTGGAATTCTGCACTATGATGAGCCATTGGACTACAAAGGGCCCACATATTGTCCTTGCTACTCACTGGATGTATAGCAGTAAGGTTGGACTTGGTACAAATGAGGAAATATTAAACCATCAGAAACCAAACAACTCATTGACATTTCTTGCTTTATTGTTGTGGGATTAAAACATCAAAATGCCTTAAGATGCAATTCCAGAAAACAGGAACCACCGCTGATGTGTTTTTGACTGATTATGGCCTTAAAGCCACATTCACAAGTTGAGTATTTGGTCAGTATTTTACCTCAGTATTTGTACATCAACACCAGAAGTGGAACAATCAGAGGAAAAGTATAATAGAAACAAGTCACCACTCCTGTATTTATCACCCTCTCCTGGTTTTGGCTTTTAAATACTGAGGTAAAATACTGACCAAATACTCAACGAGTGCACGTGAATTTAATTGTAGAGTGATTACCTACTCAAGGATTGTAGAGAGATGCAGTGCGTACACACTATGTGACTGAAGAACTTCACTCACAAGTAGTAGATAAGAATTTGAAATAGATGGTAGATAGTCTTAGGGCCCTTTCACATCTGCGTTTATTTGAAATCGCGGCAGATGCGGTGAAAAAACCGCATCTGCCGCGATTGCCGCATAACCGATGCACTTGCGGCGCGGTTGCGGTAATCCCCATAGAAAGTATAGGGGGACTTGCGGCAGGTGCGGCAAGTGCGGTTTTGCACTTGCGGCAGGTGCGGCCGCGAAAAAAACCGCGGCTGACCGCGGTTTTTTTCGCTGCCGCACCTGCCGCAAGTGCAAAACCGCACTTGCCGCACCTGCCGCAAGTCCCCCTATACTTTCTATGGGAAAAACCGCAACTGCGCCGCAAGTGGAACGGTTATGCGGCAAACGCGGCAGATGCGGTTTTTTTCACCGCATCTGCCGCGAATTGCGAAAAACGCTGATGTGAAAGGGCCCTAACATGACAGAAAATACTGTGATTAAGGAGGTAACGACAATACATTATATTATTTTTCCTCGATTCTTTTTGGACTTATATATTTTTAAGTGAAATTGTTATTGACTTTTCGTTTAAACTTTTTATGCCATAGACTTTGCTTGCCTCAGGATAGACATACAGATTTTGATGCAGAATCTGAAAATCTGCGTCAAAAAATGCATCAAACAACACACTAACTTATGCCAACCGTGAACCACCCCTTGCTGCCCATCTTTATGAAGGTGACCTCATCTACGACAAAGAGTGTATGGAATCTTTTGGGAAAATGGTTACAAAGCAAGGTGGACTAGTTGGTGTAGCACCGATGCCCAGTACCTTGTTCAGCTAGGAATACCCTCTGCTAGAAGAATGCCACCACTTTCCCTCAGGTACATTGGTTGTTAAAGTGATTAACCTTAGGCCCATGCAACCACTCTTAGACAATGGCATCCATGAGTGGATTCTCCTCAAGAAAGGAGACAGGACTGGGTGGTTCATGTCATACTGGATAGTTGCTTGGAGGAGGTAGAGGACCCCACATGGAATTCTCCCAGTTGAAGGCCTCTGGCAAGGGTGCTACACACGGATGGGAAACAGGGCCTTCTGTCTCTTCTACATCCTACTTGTCCTCTTCATCATGCTCCTGGTTCTGATAAATTTGCTGATTCAGTAGCTGCAGCCCTGGTTTCAGGTGTAATACAACTAGGCATGCTGCAAGATCCTCTGGAATCTGACATCTGGCACTTCCGGCTGACATGGGAAATGGCTCACCTCCTGACTGTTAACTCCTCAGATCCTCCTATGGCATCCATGCCCAGCACTGCACTGGATCCGGGCCTCTCTGCACTTGAGGCTCAATGTGGGTAGTGCGGTGGAGCTCCAGGTCACATATGTGTCCATACCCCTTAACCCTCCCTCTGCTGCGATCAGAGTAAGATTGGTTGTGATTACATCACAGTTTTGAGCCTAATTTTCCATTCTGGGTCATATTATTTCACAGGGACATCCGTGAGAAACCGTATGGCCATCTTAGCAAACACACTGCAAGCATTCTATATATATCACACATGAATGATATATCCATAATTCAGGGACATATTGCACTCCTATGTGTTTTGAAAACCGGATTCTCCCAGATTGTAGCGGTCCGGTGCAATCCGACACCCCATAACATGGGGCTCTATGGAGCCGGATTGCTCCGGACCGGGGCAATCCGGTAGAATCTGGTTTTAACTCAGTTCACGACCGCGGACAGCTCCCTGCATGCTGCGGTCTGTTCTGCGCTCCCCTGCTGCCTGACAGCAGGATCCTCCGCTCCCCCCTGCAGCCTCTCCACCCGATCCTAAGTTAGGATAGGGTGGGAGGCAGTGGGGGGAGCGGAGGATCCTGCTGTCAGGTGGCGGGGAAGTCAGTAGGGGGCTTCAGCATTTTTTAAAAGCTAGCGGCTTTTTACCGCTGGCTTTTAAACAATGAAGTGGGGAATTGCAGGTTTTTCCTCTGCTACCAGACCTCTTTATAGGGTCCAGCAGCAGAGGAATTGCATTTCGCATTGATTTACATTGGACTCGTTACTCTGCGAGTAATTGCAAGGATACTCGCAGAGTAGCAAATAGCCCGAGTACCCCACTATTCGTCGAGTACCGAATAGTAGCGAGTAGACTCACTCATTCCTAATTCAGTCCCCTACAGGGGTTGTCCTTGAACATTGGAATCAAGTAACAATGAATTCTGGAATCTTTTAATGCCCCTTTAACAACATTTCTGATTGGTGGCATCCTGATGAAGGGGTGAGGAATACACCTTGAAATGCATTGAATAAAGCCACTTGCATTTATCAATTTCCGTTGTATATGGTCGATTGTACTGCAGCGCAGTTGAATTCTATATACTTCCTCTATTTGTTCTATTATTTCTTTAGCCTGTGGATACTGCAGCAGCTGTTTGGAGCCTTTTATACTGGTTACGTGTGACACAACCCTCTAAGGAGTTACTTTGTGTACTATTATGAGAGAGTATAATTTGTTCCCCCGCTGTTCTACTTGTGTGGGATTTTAACACTCCTGTCCTAGCTCCCCCTGGGTGGGGGAGAGGGAGTATTAAACCAGGGCTGGATAGGAGCAGGGCAAGGGTGGCGGCTCAGACATCCTCACCATCAGAGGTAACTTTTGGGTAAGGGACAACTAGGGCCCCTCTAGCCTGAGAGTAAATCTAGATGACTTGGTACTCATGTCATTCCTTACTACCCAGTCACACATATATGCTTTTATATAACAAAGTTCAAAGATAAATCCAGCTCACCCAGAAGAGATTGGCATGCATGGACCCAGCATCCTGAAACCGCCCAGCAAACAATGAAGAAAGTAGGGAAATGGTCCAGCTTTCAATGTAAATTCAAGGCAATTTATTTCAATGCAGTCAGTGTTCCAGTACACGGTACACAGCTTTTCCCTGAGGAAGTGTGAAGTGGCACACGAAATGCGTAGGAATAAAGGCTCTTTCTTCTACTCAGACTGACATCTGGTTCTGTTTGGCGGCGCGATATCTCCATCCATCCTCATAGCCTATTAATACACGGTACATGACAGATAGATGGTACCGGCGAATGTACGTGCTGCTTAGAGGACAGTAGGTCAACATACTGCTAAAATTATTGAGGAGGGCCTATCATTTGGTTTCATTAATAAACAACAATCGGATTATCTCATTGTTAAGAATCCGGTGACACCGATATTACACGGTCTCCCCAAAATTCATAAGAATATGCAGTTACCGTCTATAAGATCTATCATCTCCGGTATCGGTTCAGCCACAGAACACCTGTTATGTTTCACCATTAATGTAGCTTTCATGTATTTTGTTGCATTACTTTGGCTACATGTACATGTAATTTTTATGATCACTTGTTCTATCATTGGTTGTGATATTATGTACCGCATATACTCGTGTATAAGCCGAGTTTTTCAGCCCAAAAATTGGGCTGAAAAGTCTCCCCCTCGGCTTATACACGGGTCAATACGGTAGGCTGCTGTGGTGGGGGCTGTGTCCGGGGCTGGGGAGGCTGGAGGAGGTGGGGGGAGGCTGCTGAATGAGTGCCCCATCACGTGGGGCAGCTCATTATATATGCACTGCTTCCCCCTGTCAATCAGCGGCAGGGGGAAACAGTGCATAACTAAATATATGCCCCCAAATGCTGGCACTTGCCCCCCTGCTTGTAAGGACCCCCCCCCCCCGGCTGCTTATCTTACTATCCCTTGTATTCTGCATCGCGCGCTCAGGTCCCTCCGTGCTCCCGTCTTCCGTAGCATCTGGGGTCATGTGACCGGCCGGTCGCATAACGTCATCGCTACGCGACGGCCGGGGACCCCGGATGCAGCTGACGCCGGGAGCACGAGGACGGGAGCACGGAGGGACCTGCGCGCGCGTTGCAGAAGACCAGGGATGGTAAGATAAGCAGCCGGGGGGGGGGCCTTACAAGCAGGGGAACAAGTGCCAGCATTTGGGGCTGCTGTATACACCTCTGGGGCTGCCTGTATGTACCACCTCTGGGGCTGCCTGTATATACCACCACTGGGGCTGCCTGTATACACCTTTGGGGCTGCCTGTATATACCACCACTGGGGCTGCTGTATACACCTCTGGGGCTGCCTGTATATACCACCACTGGGGCTGCCTGTATACACCTTTGGGCTGCCTGTATATACCACCACTGGGGTTGCTGTATACACCTCTGGGGCTGCCTGTGTATACCACCACTAAACCTGCCTGTATACACCTTTGGGGCTGCCTGTATACACCTTTGGGGCTGCCTGTATATACCACCACTGGGGCTGCTGTATACACCTCTGGGGAGACTGCTGTATACACCACTGGGGAGGCTGCTGTATACACCGCTGGGGCCTGTATATACCACTGGGGAGGCTGCTGTAATACTGCTGGGGCCTGTATACACCACTGGGGAGGCTGCTGTATACTACCACTGGGGAGGCTGCTGTATACTACCACTGGGGAGGCCTGTATACCATTCTGCTGGGGTCTGTATACTACGACTGGGGAGGCCTGTATACCTGTGCTGGGGTCCACCCTCGGCTTATACATGAGTCAATAGGTTTTCCCAGGTTTTGGGGGCAAAAGTAGGGGGGTCGGCTTATACACGGGTCGGTTTATACACGAGTATATACGGGTATATCTTCAATCATGTTCCATGTTTATTGTATTTTCTACCACCTTTAATTTTTTTTTAAATATTTTTTCTCTCCTTCACTTTTTTAACATTGTTTTAAATTTTGTACTTTCTGATGTCTTTCATCATGTTCCGTGAATTGTTTCACTCAGTGCCAACCTGCACTTAATTATGTGCAGCTGTCACTGACTGATTTACTTAGCATATAAATGTGAGATGTTAGACTCAGGGCGGCTTCACACTGCGGCGTGATCCGGTCCGGGTCTGTCCGGGAGGACCCAGGCAGCCGTGGACCGGATCAGCACACAGGACTGGGGGGCTATTATGCCCTCCGGTCCGGTGTGCAGCGCATGCAGCTGCAGCCTCTGACAGGTCAGGACCGTGGCGCCCGCGGTTCTGAATTATCAGCAGCGGGAACTGCATGGGCTACACACCGGACCGGAGGGCATAATAGCCCCCCAGTCCTGTGTGCTGATCAGGTCCGCGGCTGTCTGGACAGGCCCGGATCGGATCACGCAGCAGTGTGAAGCGGCCCTCAGTATAGGCTTGACAAAGGATGAAGTTTTGTCCGAAACGTGTTGCCTCTAGGCAGCTCATACATTCACCGATTTCACCTATCTGTGCGTCTGCCATGTACTGTACTGAAATAAATTACCTTGAATTTATATCGGAAGCTGGACCATTTCTATGCTTTTAAATACCTAATGCACTCTTTTTCATTAAAATAATAGATTTTGTATTTAAAGCTCAACTTTCATTCTTAGAAATGCTGGTAGTACTTCCAACATTTAATTGTAGTGTGAATGTGTGTCATGATATCATAGGGATACTCTTGATCAGTTCGGAGATTCAGTGTGACATCTGATTTTTGCCCTGTAAGTTATAGTGACAAGCTTTGATATTGCAAGGTAATTAATAATGATGCGCTGTGATCAGCAACTAATATAACTATAATATATATTGACAGGCAACGATTGCAGATTTACTGTCTAAAAGGCTGAACATTACACTACGAAGACTAATGCGAGTTAGTGTACAAACAGAGCAGCGTTATAGGCTTATTTAACATCTCATTTCAAAACTTTGGGCACTAATATGGAGTCCGTCATATCTTTACAGTTATATTTGGTTTGGACAGTGAATGATCGGGCTCTGCACTTCATTATTTTGATCTAAAATGAAACAACTGAAATACAATTGAAGTTTAGTTAAAGGGGTTGAACGAAATTATTCTGTGAAACGTTTAGGAATTGCAACTTTTTTTGTGCAAATTTCAGGGGCTTAAAAGTAATTGGACAAATTAACTTTACCATAAATAAAAATTTTTTTCAATATTTAGTAGCGAATCCTTTGCAGGAAATGACTGCCTGAAGTCTGGAAGCCATGGACATCCCCAAAACCTGGGTTTCCTCCTTTAGGATGTTTTCCCAGGTCTTTACTGCAGTTGACTTCAGTTGTTGCTTGTTTGTCGGTTAAAGTATAAATGTGATTTCATTGAAGAAACAAAACACAATACTGCACTGGTTGTTAATGATGGGTCACATAGCAGCTAAGAAAATGCTTTTTTTGCGCCATATGACTTATTTTCTCACATTTTTCTGTGCTCTTTTAAAAACTGCATTTTATGGCTGTGTGGACGTGGCCAGAGTCTGCCACCGCTGTGTGTGTATTTCCAAAGCTACTGAGAGCAGGCTGATAGGGAGCAGTGCAATATGACAGCAAAGAAGGGCTGGGGTGAACCTAGCCTCTCTGCTGCCTGAGGTGAGCTGTAAAATGGCTGCCCCTACAGTAAATTATTTTAAATCGGTAGAAATAAATCTGGTTCATATAGATTTATATCTATCCTGTAAAAATGAGCACAATAGTAGACATTCTAATTTAGAGGAATAGAAAAAAGATGTCCACACACAGAGATGTCAGCGCCATCACACGCACACACAAGAACCACACAGAAGAATCCAGAACAAGGATCATTATTGGCAATGGCGGCTTGGCACAAGCATATAGACACACAGTGATGACTGGCAGAGCTGTGGTTCTGTAGACACACACAGCCCTGCAACATTATAGCATTTACGTTTCTGAATATAAATGTAAAAAGGCACCAAATAGACAATTTGACACTGACAGAGGTATGCAAGGACATTTACAGAAGCATTGTGTGCAGAGGGCAAAAATTACAACATACAAAAGAGGGTACAAAGCTATGCACCAGATATAAACATGGGCACACAAATTAATAAGGTGCAAGCCAGTTTCTAACACATTAATTGATGTTTCACGTAGACAGAACCCTGTGTTCCTTCAACAATTCAATAGCCTGCAGTTAATGAAACGTACAAGTAACCACCTTTTAAATAGCTACACATGAATTCTGGTAACAGTCCCCAATCGCATTTAGTGAGGTAGCCTAATTCAGGCCAATCCCCATGAGCCTAAACCCATATTGCACTACCCATAAATAAAGTGCAGTGTCACCTGCAGACTGGAGAGACCCCTGTGTATACATGTACACATGTACTGGAAGGCAGGAAAACTAATTCCAAATGTGTTAAAATTGTAAAAAAAATTGCAATTCCACAAATATATATGTATTTTTATTTATTTATCATATACATTATATTGGGCAAGATACAATGTTTTGATTGATTCTTAGCACATTATTGCAATGTTCAAAAAAAAAACTTGTTCTTGTTACCATGTTTAGGCTGGCTTCACACCACGCGTGATCCGGTCTGGGGCTGTCCGGGATGACCCTGACAGCCCTGGACCGGATCAGCACACAGAACCGGAGGGCCAAATGTGCCCTCTAGTCCTGTGTGCAGCCGGATGCTGCTAATTGCAGCCGCAGCTGCTGATTTTTCAAGACCGGGGCTTGCCGCGGTCCTGACAGAACAGCGGCATGCAGCCACCAGTATCCGCTTGCCGGATCCTCCCGGACTGGGGCAATCCTGCCCCATAGGCTCCCATGTTAGGGAGCGCCGGATTGCCCCGGATATGGGAGGATCCGGAGGAATCCAAGATCCGGCAAATGGGGAGATTTTTCTGGAGAGAATAATCCGTATTCCTCCAGAGTGTCACGGAGTGATGAAACCGGATGGCAGAGAGCTGCCATCCGGCCCCATAGGCTTTTATGGGGCCAAAAAACAGTCCGGGCTGTCTGGTTTACACCGGACAGCCCCGGATCAAAAAAAACCGTGGTGTGAAGCCAGCCTTACCAATAAGAATAATTTATTTTATATTTTGACATATTGGACTTTTATAAACACTGATACCAAATATGTATATTTTTATTTGTTTTATTTTTAAATGAACTTTTGTGTTTTTATCTTTTTCAAAACTTTTTTTTCTCACTTTTTACTACATTTATTAGTCCCATAGGGGACTTGAAAGTACAATTTATCGATTGCACGATTTAGCTAAAATCACATATATATCGCATAGCTCTAATAGAACAGAATAGAATCACATAGATTGCTTTAAGGCCCAGTCTCACACTTCAATGTGTCGGCGAACCGACCAATGATCCGACTTGACCTAGATCGCTGGAACGAGGAGGAGAGGTGAGAGGACAGCTCAGAGTGGACATGCTGTTCAAGTAGTTTAGAGGCAAAAGGGAGGAGAGATATAGGGCGGTAGTTGGAGACAGTTGTGGGGTCGAGGGAGGGTTTTTTGAGGATGGGTGTGATCAAGGTGTGTTTGAAGGCTGAGGGGAAGGTGCCAGTGGTAAGTGATAGGTTGAAAAGATGAGTTAGGGCTGGGATGATAACAGAGATGAGGTTGGGAATGAGGTGGGATGGGAGCGTGTCATGGGCACTGGTGGTGAGGTGTGATTTTGACAGGAGGGAGGAAAGCTGGTCTTCAGTTATGGGGGGGAAGCAGTTGATGGAAGGAGAGGGCAGTATAGGTGAAAAGGGAGGCTGTGGGGACAGTGGATCAAAGCTGTCTTTGATTCTGTCAATCTTTTCTTTGAAGAAGGAGGCAAGTCTTCTGCAGAAGTGCCGCAGGGGAGGCCGTGTCGGAGGGGGTGAGCCAGGTCTCTGTGATGCCAAGGAATGAGAGTTTATTAGAAATAAAGAATTCATGGATATCTGGGAGTTTATTACAGACTGAGCGGGCATTCCAGAGTGCGCCTGGTAGGGAGATTAGAGGAACAGGGGCTGGGGGGATGGGTCTAAGGGTAGTCAGGTTGCGAGGGTGGGTGATGGTGAGGTTATGAGAGTTGGTGATGGGACGGGGGTGGCGTGGGGTGTAGGTGACTGTGGGGATGTGGCGGGGGGGCCGGGATTATGGGAAATGTCCCCAGCGAGTAGGAGGAACAGGGAAAGAGTTAGCAGGTGGGAGCAAGAGAGGTTTACACGGTGGGCGTGCCTGATTGGAGATGGAGGATTGAAAGTGAAGGAATAGTTCAGAGGAGTGAGTGAGGTGGTTAGGTAGGATGGAGGGTGAGAGAAGTACTTTGTTACTGGGTGGAGGGATGAGCGGGGTAGCAGGAAGTGGAGAAGGATGGGAGTAAGAGAGCAAAGGAGGGGATACATTGTGGATGGTGAGCGGGGGATGGGAGTAGCGTGGGTCAGATGTAGCGGGTAGGAGAGCTGTAGTGGTGGGTGAGTGGTCAGTAGTGATGAGTAGTCTGGGGTTTACATAGTGAATACATAAATTGCAGCACAAGTGAACAATTTACATATCTGTTTGTTTGTCTTGCATGACTTACCCGTTTCCTGCCCGGTGTAACTGCACTTGTTCAGTAGGCACTTATGCAATAGGCATGATTGCAAGACCCCGCATGATTGCATCCCTTAGGTGGCTCTACATATATAGTGAGTTTCTACTTAGATCTGGGTCTATTAAACTTGTTAATCAATCAAAGAAACTCAAGACAGCAGGAGGCAATAAATGCAAGACAAAAAAACACAGTTCCTGGGCATCATGGGTCATAGACATTTCTGAACCAAAGATGACCTCTGAACATCCCACATCACACACAGTAAGTTGATTTCAGTATATTACATTAATAAAAGACAAGTATGTTGTTAATAGAAGTCACAGAATCATATACCTCTCTTGTGAGGAGAGACATGCAGGAAAGCTGAGTGAATGGAAGTAAATGGAAGTCACAGAATCATATACCTCTCTTGTGAGGAGAGACATGCAGGAAAGCTGAGTGAATGGAAGTAAATGGAAGTCACAGAATCATATACCTCTCTTGTGATGAGAGACAGCAGGAAAGCTGAGTGAATGGAAGTAAATGGAAGTCACAGAATCATATACCTCTCTTGTGATGAGAGACATGCAGGAAAGCTGAGTGAATGGAAGTAAATGGAAGTCACAGAATCATATACCTCTCTTGTGAGGAGAGACATGCAGGAAAGCTGAGTGAATGGAAGTAAATGGAAGTCACAGAATCAAATACATCTCTTGTGAGGAGAGACATGCAGGAAAGCTGAGTGAATGGAAGTAAATGGAAGTCACAGAATCATATACCTCTCTTGTGATGAGAGACATGCAGGAAAGCTGAGTGAATGGAAGTAAATGGAAGTCACAGAATCATATACCTCTCTTGTGATGAGAGACATGCAGGAAAGCTGAGTGAATGGAAGTAAATGAAGTCACAGAATCATATACCTCTCTTGTGAGGAGAGACATGCAGGAAAGCTGAGTGAATGGAAGTAAATGGAAGTCACAGAATCATATACCTGTATGAAGAGAGAAGAGATGACCATTAGATTCTTGCCCTGTGTAACTGCACTTGTACAGTCGGCAATTATGCAGTTGGCATGATTGCAAGGTACCTTTATACGCCGCAACCGCAGCGAGAATGGTTGACAGCGATATTGCAACGTGAAAATATCGCTGCCACATTTCCACCCAATCGCCTCCTTATTGCGGCGTGTAAATAGGGAATTTGGCGGCGATATGTCTCCATGGTCGCCTGGTTACCGAGCACTGCTCGGTATTCAGGCGACCGTGGCGAGACGACATATCGCCGCCAAATTCCCTATTTACACGCCGCAATAAGGAGGCAATTTGGCGGCGATAATTCCAGTGAGAAATATCGCCGCCAAAATTGTCTCCTGTGGTTGTGGTGTGTAAAGGTGCCCTTAGAGGTAATAAGTTCTTCATATGACTAAATAAATTGGACATGTGCTGTTTGATTTTTTATCGGATATCACACTCCTTGTATGTCAGTGAGGCAGTGCAGATGGCTGTTTTTTTCACTGATAGTCTTTCTATGTAAAAAAATTTACAGCATGCTGCGATTTCACTCTGGTCTTTGAAGGCGCGAAAAAAATTGAATGCCTTTCTGTAATATAGTTCAATTAAAGGTTATTCTATAGCGAGCGCAGGGGCACAGATAAGGCAGGCAGTTATATTACATGTTTCCACGAAGGCTTAGGGTACCTTTACACGCCGCTACGGCAGGATGGATGCATCCCGCTACAGGCTACAAATGTAGCTTGTAGCGCCAATATAGCCCGTCGTAGCGGCGTCTGAAGACGTGACGATACAGCCGGCAACAGATACATCTGTTTACGACCTCTGCTCAAAAACAGAGAGCTATAAAGCCGATGGTAGCAAGATGCATCGGCGTGTAAAGACGTTACGGAAGGGAACTCTGGACACCCTGCGATGTAGCTGCAATGTAGCTAAGGCGTGACCCTGGCTCCGTGTTACCGCGCCCCATGTGCGATCATTGGTGGAAGCTGCTGCATGACGATTGGTAGTCGCTGCATAGGGAGGCATATTTAAGGAGCTGACGAGTCACACTACACAATCGCTCGAGCGTGCTGTATTACTCAGCCTCCTGCGTTGGCTGTCCAATCAGGATGTTATTGCTTTGTCCTATCAGCGTACGGACGGCTCGTAATCCACAATTGTGGCACGCCTATGTGCTGGCCCTGCTGCACCAGGTACGCCCATAGTAGCTGGTTATAGCGGTGTGTAAATGAGCTACAGATGGCTACTTGAGACAACCGGCGATGTATCTAGCTATAGATGTCACGTAGCGTAGCGCATCTTATGGCGGCGTGTAAAGGTGATGCGTGGAGCGTTTGTAACCGTTTGAGCGTGCTCGTGCACGTGAAGTAGCAGGATGCATCCATCCTGCCGTAGCGGCGTATAAAGGTACCCTTATAGTCTTCCTCAGGTGCACCTCCTAGTTGCACCTGTCTCTGTACACTAATCTCCCAATACAGGGGATTCTATTTGCTAATTTTGTTTTCATTTTTTAATTGTGAGCTTTTCAAGGTTTTTATTTATCAGCATGTTCTCAACTTCTTCCTTCTTTACATTCTATCCTGACTATTTATGTTTTTGCAGTGACTGTCATGTGGGACATATTTAGCGACTCCCTGTTTTAGCATGTGTGTTGACATGTTTTCTAGATTATCCTTTTAATCAGTGGGATTCGGTTACATTGCACCATGCTCATTTGTATGTTTCTCCTCACCCGCTGCGCTGCAGAGATTACAGCAGTGGCAGCCGCAGTATGGAGACATCACTGGATTGTTTGGCTGTGATTTTCACATTACATTTGTGAATTATAGTCTAGAGTAGTAATGCTGTGTAGATTATGACAAAGACAAAAACGAGAGTCTGTGACCAAAATGCCTTCTCTGTAAAATACATGTAAATGGTTTTCAGTTCTATGTCCCTATATCACCTTACAGAATACTGGCTATGTTCACGGTTAGTAGTCTCACATTAACACACACTCTGGAAAAGCTCCCATTGTATACATTAAATAGATGGTATAAGAAATGCCTAACAGTACTAATCTTCAAGAAGCTATCCCACCCACATCAAAGTGTACCCATACTGTGCAGTACCCATCCCTTTAATTTAAAACATTTCAATGTGTCAATACTGACCTAAATTTGAACAAAAGTAAAGAGAGACTTGGGTTCCAAAATGGAGACACACAGCAATCGGTAGCAGTATGATTGCTCAGCTCAGTGAGGGGAAGGGGAGGAGGGGGCACTCCCTATCCTAAAAACAAGATACTGAAAAAAAACTGAAAACTGAGCTGAAAAATTAGTATACAGGGTGGGCCATCTATATGGATACACCTAAATAAAGTGGTAATGAATGGTCATATCAACTTGAAATAACTCATGAAAGAGTAAAGCTATGTTAAAACCAGGCAAACCATTGTTTTCCTTATGAAATTCTCAATATGTTTGATGTGTCACATGACCCTCTTCCCATTGAAAAAAATGAAGTTGGATCCAAAATGACCGACTTTAAAATGGCCACCATGGTCACCACCCATCTGGAAAAGTTTTCCCCCTCCCATATACTAATGTGTCACAAACAGGAAGTTGATATCACCAACCATTCCCATTTTATCTAGGTGTATCCATATAGATGGCCCACCCTGTACATGCAGATTGGAAGCCACTAGCCACTAAACAGACAAAACCTAAAAAAAAAAAAAAAACTATATGAAAGAATATCCTGCCATAAGATAATAAGTAAAACCGTGGAACGAGGAGAGACATGCTCACTTAGAACACGCCCAGACTGTCTACACTCCAAAGACACCATCCTTATTACCATGCAAACATGTAAGTTATAAAATGATTTTACTCTATGATTACAGTACAGTGTTAGGTTAGACAGGGAGGCTTAGGGATGTACTACCGTTAGTAAGCGACAGGGACAGGTAATGATAGGTTTGAGGGCATAAAGTAGCTGACAGGTTCCCTCTAAGCCCTCTAAGGTGAGAAATGAAGCAGCCCCCAATTCGGGTATATCATCCCTCAGCCTGCTACATAGCTCCAATCGTGATATATCCCCCCTTCATAATAAATAGCCCCCTATCATGGTACATAACTCTCCATCCTGATATATCATCCTCCATTCCTGGTATATGGCCCCTCATATTGGTATAAAACCCCCATCATGATATTTGTTCCCCCCCCCATCCTGGTACATGGCTCCCATTATGGTATATATCCTATGGTATATATCTTCCCATCCAGGTAAATCTGCCCCTTATCCTGGTATATCATCCCCCATCTAGGTAAACTGTATATTATTCCCCATCTAGGTGCATGGTCCCCCATCATAATATACCATCCCCCATCTAGGTACATGGCCTCCTATAATTGGTATATAGCACTCCCATCCTGGTACATAACCTACTCATCCTGATATATCATCCCCCATCTAGGTATACAGCCCCTTCATCCTGGTATTAAGCCCCCATGCTGGTTCACGCAAAAAAAAAAAAAAAAAACTGTTTAAAGGGAACCTTTCACCTGGATCTAAGCCCCTACACTATCACTACCTGTACCTGTCCCTGCACCTTCCTAGCTGCTCCCTATCTACCCCTCTCTGAGCTAAATCCTCCCTATAAAACAGCAGAAAAATAACTTATAACTTACAGAAGTCCCTGAGGCTGGGGACTGAAAAGGCGGCCCCAGGCTCCATTCTGCTCCTCCTCGATGCAGATCACATGTGGCGTCACAGGAAGGTATTGCATCCCTGACAGAAGATGTAATATCTTCCGTCTCGGTGATGACATGGTTAAACTCAGAGCTCCATACACCGCACAACACACTAGAGTGAGAGGGCCAATTAGGTCCTGGTGGGAGGAGTGAAAGGAGTAGTGTGTGTGGGGGAAGTTGGTAACTTAGGAGAAGGTTGGAGTAATGTAGGAGAAGAAGCAGCGGGGCCCTGCACAGTGCCGTGCAGCCCTAAAAACCACTTACCGGCTGGCGCCATTAAGCGGTGACCCAGACCAGAACACGGGCACCCATCTAACGGGTTCAAACATACCCGTGCCCAAAAACACCGGATCACCGGTTCCGAAGCGAACGGATGTTCACCGCCGTTCCGCACCCGGAGTAAATGAGCCGCTTCTGAGAAGCACCTCATTACAGCCACAACCAGGTTGTCTTGCCAGCAGGGACTCACCACAGGGACACAGGACCTTACAGCCGTCGACACTCAGTTAAGGATCCCATTAGAAGTTTCCCTAGTACCCTGAACTGGTACACTAAGGCGACACCGGCAACGAAGACAGAAAGGTTAGACAAAAGAGGAACACCTTGGAGCTCTGAACTAACACCAGTCATCGCTGGGACCACCCGGTCCGTTACCTAAGACTGTATACCCTGTACCACACGAACGGTTACAGTAAAGACCCGTTATAAAGGAAGCTGGTGTCAGTGCTTTTCTTCAGAACTGTTATTAACCCTGCACCCTCAGAACTACTGAGCTGCCGTGTTCCATCTCGTGCAGCTCCTGGCCCCGGGGACTCCTGCTCATCCTGTGGGGAGCATCCCTTCTAGCTGCCACACATCCCCTGGAGGCCCTAGCAGCGCCGGTGCAATCACCGGAATCCCACAGGTGGCGTCACGACAAATAAGAATTATTCCCATCCGTTCATTCCCCTTTTGATCTGACCACCGGGCCCACAGCCTCAGGCGCGAAACCGTGACAAGTGCTGCATCGCCTGAGACCTGAGAACCTGGCAACGGTGAGTCACACACGCCCAGCTGGGCGGCGTTATTCTTTCTTCATTGCCGCCTCCTCCATTTGGAATCTCCCGCCTGATTTACACCTATCATGTTGTGGTGAAGCGACCTCGATGTGTCCCCTGACCGGGACACAGCATATGGGAGATTGTATCTTCTACTCGGTAGCAGCACACACAGGGTAAGCTACTACTGGAGCTGTGTGCTGATTGAAAGCACTGACACCCAGGTGTGCAGGTGAATAGGAGATGATATGAGCTGCCCTGGGCTGTGGGGAGGGGGTGGAGTGTGTCAGGACAGCAGCAGGAGCTGTGTGAAGATTTAACACAGCCTGTGAGCTCTCTCAGAGTGAACGTTCATGAGGCTAATGAGTAGATGGTGAGGAGAGAAAGGTTGTGTACTTACCTAACACAGCCTACCCGGGGGAAGGTACAGAGCTTCTATATCAGCTGTTGGGATTGTATGAGGTTGTACTCGGCTGCGCCCCAGAACCTGGAGGTCTGTGAATGCCTGTACTGTGCCATTAAACTGTGTGCTGAGTGCTAAAGACCTGTTTCTGTGGGTTTATCGTAACCCCTTCCCGACCCATGACGTCACACATACGTCATGGGTTTCGGTGCCTTCCGAACCCATGATGTTGTGCAATGTCATGGTGGGATTGCGTTCCTGCAGCACCGGTGACCAAGGTCGGTGAAATGTCACTGGTGCTACAGGATTATAAGGACCTGTAGTTTACCCCAGGGGTGGCTACAATCGCTCTGTTTGGCAGTTTCACTTTCAACTGCCAATCAGAGCAATTGTAATATTTCACCAATGAAACTTGGTGAAATATTACAATCCAGCCATGGCCGGGGCTGCAGTAGCCCCGGTAATTGGCTGGAGCAGGGTGACCTCCAAGTCACCCCCCAGATCTGATTGGAGCTAGCGTCCATGTGACGCTAGCTCTCCAATCAGGTGTCGAGGGGCAGTGTGACTGGCGGGTGCCCTCTCCCTCTGATCCTGATCTCCCCTGTCCCTTCACTCCATCCTCCACCTCCGATCCCCGTGTCTCCCCTCACCTTCCCCGTGCTGCACCCGCCGGTGCACCTATGGCTATGAGCCTCTTCTCCTTGCTGTGGCGCCTGTCCTCTCCCGGGCTCTTCTTCCTCTCTCGATTATCTCAGGAGTGAGGTGAGTATGGATGGATGGGTGCAAGGGTGAATGGATGGGTGTATGGGTGGATGGAGGGGTGGATGGATGGGTGTATGGGTGGATGGATGGGTGACTGTGACCCCAGACACTACAACAAGGGATCAAGTCTCCACTTGTTGTAGTCTTTGGCGTCAGAGTCATGGTGCACTGTATGTCAATGATCTGCCGTACCGTGCATAATGTGAATTCAATTTGCACGGTCTCGTGCTGAGCGCTCCAAAACAAAGCTGAGGACTCGGCTGACTGGAAAGTCCTTTTATTGAAAATCCTCCATCCGCCACTGTGGCGGATGGAGGATTTTCAATAAAAGGACTTTCCAGTCAGCAGAGTCTTCAGCTTTGTTTTGGAGCGCTCAGCTCGAGACCGTGCAAATTGAATTCACATATCCTATCTTATTGAAGAGCACGGCTGGAGCAGCTCGCAGATACTTGAGGACCTGCAAACTTAGAACTTGAACCAGGAGAAAGGAGACCCCGACTACTTTCTAAATCTACACCATTGTTGTGCGGGGATTGCACAACAGGAATAGGTTAGTGATTACTTAATTGAATCTTCCCACTTGGTAATAATGGTAACGCACTAGTGCGCCCCCTATATTTCTTTTGTCTTTCACATGTACCGTGCATAATGACTCTGACCCCAGAGACTACAACAAGTGGACACTTGATCCCTTGTTGTAGTCTCTGGGGTCACAGTCATGATACAATGATCTGCAGTACCATGCACCATGACTCTGACACCAGAGACTACAATAAGTGGACACTTTATCCCTTGTTGTAGTCTCTGGTGTCAGAGTCATGGTGCACGGTACGGCAGATCATTGCATCATGACTGAATCCAGAGACTACAACAATGGATCAAGTGTCCACTTGTTGTAGTCTCTGGGGTCATAGTCATGGTGCACTATATGACAGATGATTGCCATACAGTGCACCATCAGTGTAACCCCAGAGACTGTAGGAAAAGGACACTTGATCCCTTGCTGCAGTCTCTGGATGTAGTAGAAGCAATTGAGCATTGTGGGACCATCGTTGTGGACTACGTCGAACAGTATGGAGTAATAAAGATGGAGTCTCAATTTGTGTTTGTTTTTTTTTCCAATAAAAATATTTTTCTCTGTGTGGTGTGTTTTATTTACCATTTACTAGAGATTCCTAATGGCTGAGTATAACATTGGCCCGACACTATGAATCTCGGGCTTAGTGCCAGCTGCTAATAAAAAAGATGGCATTAACCCCTTTATTACTCAGTTTGCCACCGGCACCAGGGCAACTGGAAGAGTCTCGGTACAGCTCCAGAAAATAGCGCTTTAATGAATGCGCCATTTTCTGGGGTGGCTGCGGGCTGCAATTCGCAGCATGGGAGGCCCAGAACGCTTGGGCCTCTCCGTGCTGAGGATTCCAGCCCCCAGATGCTTAGTTGTACCTGGCTGGACCAAAAATATGGCGCAGCCCCACGTCATTTTCTTTCTCAAATCAGTTCTACAAATAAAAAAAAAAATGTTGGGCTTCGCGGTATTTTTGGTTGCCAGCCAGGTACGAGGCAGCTGGAGGTGGGTGGCAGTCCATAGCTGCCAAGTTGTACCTGGCTGGACCAAAATATGGCAAAGTACCACATTATTTTTTTTTTAATTATTTCTACAAATAAAATGACATGGAGCTTTGCCATATTTTTGGTTGCCAGCCAGGTGCAACTTGGCAGTTAGAGGGCTGGAATACTTAGCGTGGAAAGACCCAAACGTTGTGGGCCCCCACGCTGCAAATTGCAACCCACAGCCACCCCAGAAAATAGCGCATTCATTAAAGTCACAATTTTCTGGTGCTTTACCCCAACTCTTCCAGTTGTCCTTGTGCTGGTGGCAAATATGGTGGCACACAGGGGCTTTCCATACACGACATGTTGTCCGCTAACAATTTGAATGGAAAATTAGCTCCAGTTGTTAGTAGACACTGTCACATGTGGAGAGTCCCTGTGTGCCTAAACGTTGGAGCTCTCCCACAAGTGACCCCATTTTGGGACCTAGACCCCCCAAGGAACTTATTAAGATGCATAGTGAGCACTTTGAACCCCCAGGTGCTTCACAAAGTGATCTGTAAAAACAAATAAAGACATTTTTTTTTAAAATAAAGTACTTTTTCATTTTTACGGATCAATTTGTGAAGCACCTGAGGGTTCAGATAGCTCACTTTGCATCTAGATACGTTCCTTGGGGGGGGGGGGGGGTCTAGTTTCCAAAATGGGGTTACTTGTGGGGGAGGTCCAATGTTTAGGCAAATAGGGGCTCTCTATACGCGAAATGGTGTCTGCTAACAATTCTAATCATTGTACTCAGGAGAAATTGCCCAACAAATTTTAGAATCCATTTTATCCTGTTGCCCATGTGAAAATGAAAAAAATGAGGCTAAAAACATTTTTGTTGGAGAAATTGAAATGTCCATTTTTTCCTTCCATGTTGCTTTAGTTCCTGTAAAGCACCTGAAGGGTTAATAATCTTCTTGAATGTAGTTTTGAGTAGCTTGAGGGGTGCAGTTTTTGGAATGGTGTCACTTTTGTTTTTTTTCTGTCACATCGGCCCCTCAAAGTGTCTTCAAATGTGATGTGGTCACTAAAAAAAATCGTTTTCTAAATTTTGCTGGAAAAATGAGAAATTGCTGATGAACCTTGAACCCTTATATAACTTCTTAACCAAATTTTTTTTTCCAAAATTGTGTTGATGTAAAGTAGACATGTGGGAAATGTTATTTATTAACTATTTTGTGTCACATAAGTCTCTGGTTTAACAGAATAAAAATTAAAAATTGTGAAATT
Source organism: Allobates femoralis (assembly GCA_033576535.1). NCBI lineage: Eukaryota > Metazoa > Chordata > Amphibia > Anura > Aromobatidae > Allobates > Allobates femoralis. The sequence goes on along the minus strand of JARQOC010000011.1, from coordinate 177,717,986 downwards.
TTCAAAATTTTTACCAATGTTTACATTTTTTTCACAAATAAACACAAAAATAATCGACAAATTTACTGCTAACATGAAGCCCAATATGTCACGAAAAAACAGTCTCAGATTTGCTAGGATCCGGTAAAGCATTCTAGAGTTATTACCTCATAAAGGGACACTGGTCAGAATTGCAAAAACTAGCAAGGTCAGTAAGGCCAAAATAGTCTGGGTGGTGAAGGGGTTAATAATAAAGTGTTTAATTTCCTGGTAAAAAATGCGTAGGACTTCGAGATATTTTCTATTGCCAGCGCAAGTAAAGCAGTTACTAGCTGCCAACCCTCGCTTTCTGGTGATAGCTTCGCTGGCAATGAAAAATACAGGGGAGACTTATTTTTTTTTAGCTATTTATTTAAAATGGCGCAGACTTCGCTGTATTGTCTATTGCCAGCTAAGGTAACCCAGGAAGATGGTGAATGTAATTGTCAGCATGTCCACGCATTTTGGGCCCCCCCACACTGAAAATTGCAGCCAGCAGCCACCCCAGAATTAGCACCTCCAATAAGAGACGCCAAAACTGGCGGTTTCCCAGCTCTTCCAGCTGCCGTGTAGATATCAACTAGTATTATATATGGATCAGCATTGCTGAGTGGAGTTGTGACTTTATAAATATATCTATTTGTGCATCAATATACATTACATAATATTTTGCCGTAGCTATTATAACATTTTGCCATTATAACTTCTGGCATCTTCCCCTCCTCCTTCAAACACTCGATCATTACACCATTATTAAAGAAAACTTCCCTCGACCCATCCTGCACAACTAACTACAGATCAGTCTCCAATCCCCCTTCATCTCTAAACTTCTGAAGCACCTGGTCTACTCCCACCTCACCCATTACCTCTCCACTCACTCTCTTCTAGATCAATTCTAGTCTGGTTTCCACCCCCTTCACTCTACAGAAACTGCCCTCACCAAAGTGACCAACGACCTTCTGACAGCAAAACATAATGGTGACTACTCTGCTTATTCTTCTTGATCTCTCTGCAGCCTTTGACACTGTTGACCACAATCTCCTATTCTCCATGCTGCACTCCATTGGTATCAAGGACAGGGCTCTCTCTTGGTTCTTTTCCTATCTTTCTCTTTCTGACCACTCTTTCAGTGTATCATTTGCTGCCTCCACTTCCTCCCCTCTTCCTCTCACTATTGGGGGTCCCTCAGGGTTTAGTCCTTGAACCTCTTCTCTTCTCTCCTCTCTCTACACAGCCCCAATTGGATAGACCATCAGCAGATTTGGCTTTCAGTACCATCTTTATTCTGACGACACACAACTATACACTTCTTCCCCTGACCTTACTAATAAAGAACACCAATGACTGTCTAACCGCAGTTTTCAATATCATGTCCGCTCTCTATCTGAAACACAACCTTTACAAAACTGAACTTCTGCTCCCACCCTCCACGTACCTTCCTAAATCTGACATCTCTCTCTGTGTGCGGTGCCACAATAACGTCTAGCTTGTAGGCTCGCTGTCTGGGTGTTATGTTTGACTCTGATCTTTCCTTCACCCCATATATACAATTTCTCTCCCGATCTTGCCGCTTGCACCTGAAGAACATCCTTAAAATCAGCCTCTTTCTCACCTTGCAAACCACAAAAACCCTCACTGTGGCCCTGATTCACTCCCGCCTTGACTATTGTAATTTTCATTTAATTGGCCTCCCTTGCACTAGACTCTCTTTTTTCCAGTCTATCCTTAATGCTGTAGCCAGGATCATCTATCTAGCTAACCATTACTCAGATGCTTCTGCTCTATGCCAGTCATTCCACTGGCTGCCTATACAGTATAGGATCCAATTCAAACTGCTTGTTCTCACCCACAAAGCTGTTCACAGTGCAGCTCCACCGTACCTCTCTACTCTCATCTCTATCGCCACACCCGTTCTCTTCGCTCTGGAAGTGACTTTAGACTCACTTCTGCGTTAATCCGAACCTCCCACTCCCGGCTCCAAGACTTCTCCCGAGCTGCACCAATTTTCTTTAATGCTCTACCCCAAGAAATTAGGTCTATCCACAACTTACATAGTTTCAGGCAATCCCTAAAAACACATCTTTTTAGGGCGGCCTATCATGATCCCTAGTCTAATGTCATTTAGACATAGCCTATCCGCTCCACCAGTCTCACATGCATCACGAGTTGGTGGTCAGTTATACTGCTCCTATCTGTTCCCCATCTCCTCACGTTGACTATACCATCATTGTGCTATTCTATAATTTTTGTATTGTTCCTTTAAATGCCCCTCTTAAGTAGGTTATTGATCTTATTAGTGCTAATTTTTTTGGTATTATTGTTTGTTATGGACCCTTTTCTTTAAATAGGTGGAATTTTTTTGGTTCTATATTTTTCATAGATTTTGTCTGTTTATTGGCTAGTGTGAACATGCTTCCAGTCAGCATACATACCAATTTTTGCTTCAGCTCAGTTTTCTTTGTTTTATTCAGAGCTGCAGTGTTTGATGTAAATCTGTAGCATGTCAATTCTTTGAGCATTTTTCAGCTTTTTTTTCACCATCTGAAAGTAATGACAAACTGCAAAAACACTGAAAAATGCAGCGTAACCTTTTGTTCTGCTTTTTAAAGTATTTTTGGTGAAAAAAAAAAACTTTATTATTATGTACCATAGACAAAAAACAAATGTATAGTCCACCTGAAAAACGCAGCCAAAAAAAAAAAAAGAAACAAAGCAGAAATGCTATGTGTGAACATATCCTAAAGGATGTTGGCAAAAAAGATACTATCTAAATTTTGTGTGCTTCAGAGGCATTCTTTCCCATGTTTTTAATTACATTTTCCCCCCGTTCATTTGATGGGTGTAAAACACTACAAAATTGTTGAGAGAATTGACATGCTGCAGATTTTTTTTACAAAATACTTTGATGGCTCAAATTACACAAATCTGCAAAAAAAATTTTTTTGAGAACTGTTTTGGTTATTTCACATAATCTTTATGTTTTTGAGTGCTCTGAATCTGGAAATGACCTCCATTTTGACATAGGACATCATGTTTTCTGACAATTTAAGTAACTATGTTAAATAAGACAAAACCTCAAAATAAATGAAAATAGACTCATAAAATGAATTTTTTATTACAAATGTTTCCTGAAAATAATTTAACTGCAATGAGCTCACTAACACACACTAAAATCAATTCTTCTTCCTTGTGAGGCTTCTCTTGGTACATTTACGCTTGTGAGTAGCATCTGTAATGTCTCTCTGAAGCGTCAACAGTAGTCTGCCATCATTGTAATGCTGCATCTTCCCTGGTATCTTCTTTCCATCTCTTTAATGTCCTGGTGGAATCGTTCACCTTGCTCTACACTCACAGCTCCCAAATTTTCAGGAAAGTTGTCAAGGTGGGAATAGAGGAAATGCACTTTTCAAACTCATCAGGCAACCTAAACCTTGAAATGCTTTCAGCATTCGTCCGATGATTTGTTTAAAGTCAGGGTCTTTGTTATTGCCTAAAAATTTCTCTACGACCTCTTTAAATGCAATCCACCCTTCTTTTTGAGGATGCGTCATGGTATTGATAAACTCTTGATCAGCTATAAGCCTTCTAATGTCTGGTCCGACGAACACACCTTCCTTCAATATTGCCTCCGAGAGGACTGGAAACTTGGCGACCAAGTATTTCAAGCATTCTCCATCTTTTGGAAGTGATTTTACTAATTGCTTCATCAATCCCAATTTGATGTGGAGAGGTGGTAGAAGAACTTTATGGGAAGGAACCAAAGTTTCTCGGAGAACATTTTTTTCACCAACTGTGAGCACCCTCGGCTGCCAATTCTTCTTGGTCCAGTGATTTTGTCGGTCTCGACTGTCCCATAGACACAGAAAACAAGGGTATTTGGTATACCCAGCTTGTTGCCCGAGCAGCATGCACAAGACTTTCAAATCCCTGCACACTTGCCAACCGTGGTCTTCATATTTAAGATTACGAAGAACCAGTTCCAAGTTCTCGTAGGTTTCCTTGAGGTGTACGGAATGACCTACAGCGATGGAGTTAGTTTGCAGAATCCGGGATTATAGACCGCGCTGACCAGAAATTGGATGACGAACTTTATTTGACACATATCACACAGCACACAGGATTTGCCCACGCGTTTCGTGGTCCTCCGACCACTTCTTCAGGGCATGTATTCTGCCCTGAAGAAGTGGTCGGAGGACCACGAAACGCGTCGGCAAATCCTGTGTGATGTGTGTCAAATAAAGTTCGTCATCCAATTTCTGGTCAGCGCGGTCTATAATCCCGGATTCTGCAAACAAACTCCTAAACTTATCCCCACGGGATCTGCAGCGACCAGGCAATTTCTACCAGTTGTGGGTTTCACAACAGAAAGAGGTGAGTGGTTCCTGAAAACTCCCCTCTGTTGTACCCTGGTGACCGCTCTATGTGCGCTCCCCTCCCCCTCCCTTCTTGTCTCTACAGGGATGGAAGCATAAAAACTGCTGTTGTGGAGTAAAACTGCTTTGAGACTTCTTTTTGAAGAATCTATAAAAAGATGCCATTGCGCTGAATCATATTGGATTTTGAATTGACACATCAAACCTTCGACATCGATGCAATAAACCAACTTATTTTCCTGGGCAAAGTAAGGAACGAACTCGTCTTCATGATGTCTGAACCTTGCAAAAGACACTCCTGGCAACAATAATTTCTTGCTTTTGAGCCTTGAGCCGAGTAACTCAGCGTCATCTTTGGGAAGATTCAAGTCTCTAACCAAATCATTCATCTCCTCCTGGGAAAACAATTTTGGTCTTGTATCATCTTCAAAGTCAGAACTTGATTCATCATCTGGTTCAGGTATGACTCCACCTTCATCGGAGCTAGTTATCTCTTCCAAGGTAGCAGGGGCCTTGGGTACTGGTATATCTGTGCCATTGGGGATGGGACGAATTGCTGAGTGAATATTGGGGTATGAAATGAAATGCTTCCATTTTGAATTATACCCTTTCACATCGCATGAACAAAAGTAACAATCATCACTATGGTTCTTTTGCTCTCGCCATACCATAGGAATCCCATAATGGAAAGCTTTTTTCTTACCCTTGAACCAATTTTGGAGGTCCTCAACACACCGTTTGCACACTTTATGAGGCGCCCAAGCTTTCTCTTGATCTCCAAGCTTTAGTCCCAAATATGCGAAGTATACTTTTTTCATAAAGTCTGTAATATTCAGCTGTTGCTTCAACACTGTATATTCACCATGTTAGACGGAGGCCATGGGTACCAAGGCCTCTGTCAGCCATTTTGTCTTGTGTAAGAGTTTCAGTTTAAGCTTGAAAATATAACTATTGAAACTTTCTCTGTTAGTAGAAATCTAAATGTCATGTCTTCTAGCTATAAGCAATGACCTAACCTGTATAAGAAAACAGATACACGTTAATTAGATTTGGTCTGATCATTTAGCAAAATTTATAATCAGTTCATGAAATAACCCCTATTGTATAAATTGGGGTTATCTTGAGGAGATGGCCACTGTGAACTGGAAAGGGTTAATTCTGTATCTGGGCAGAAAGTCCTAGATCAGCTGAGGCGGCTGAAACCAGCTGGAGCTGGTTTCTGCGCGCCTAAATTTAAAGTAAGTTGATTGGCTGGCAGTGTGCCAGCTGCGCTATAAATAGAACAGCTGTGAGAGACTTCTGTCAGTCAGAAGAAGCTCACCTGGAAGAAGCCTCTCCTGTCAGGATGGAAGCATTGCTGGAGCGCTTCCTGGCGAGGGCAGCTGGCTGCGGAGGAGAAGAATGGATGAGGCGCTGCCTGGAGGAGCCTTCCATGGAGCCTGGCGGTACAGACGCAGTGGCGGCAGTGGATGGAGAAGAAGGTGGTGGAGGTCCGGCGCCCAGCAGTGAATACCGGAGGAGCCTGAGGAGGAAGAATCGCAGGGAGACCTATTCTCCCTCCCCATCGAGATGGAGCCCGGGTGTACAGCGGAAGCGGCCGGCGCGCACGGATGACGTCAGGTCCGGGCCGCACCGAAGTCTCGCGAGACCGGTAGAGGTCGCGAGACCGGAAGCGGCTGGGCGGGATCAAGCCGCAAGGTCGGCGGCGAGGAGCTCCGGTGCAGAGGGCGCTGCATCTGGGTAAGGGCGCTCTCAGCCAGGACGCGCTGCTGGGCCGCCGCTGCAAAAGAGCTCCAATGCGGCGGCTGCAGCGCTCCAGGCCTGGGGGTGTGCGCATGGAAGCAACGGAGGAAGAGAAGAGGTGCGGTCCCGGAATGAAGGCACAGATGAAGAAGAGGTTGGGAATCAGCAGCCGACAACCGCCGCTCCTGGCTGGGTGCATGGACAGGACACTTCGGCAGCGGATGGTGAGAATCATTCTTTGTCTGTATGTGACATAATTCCCCCTGGGGTCCCAGACAATATTACTGACATAGTGGCAAAGGCCGTCGCTTTTGCCTTACAGGCTGTGGGTGATTCCAGGGTTGGAGGAGAAGCCAGGAGACAGGGTTTAGTCCCTGGAACGTGTTTTAAGGAGGCACTGTCTTGTGAAGTGTCTCCTTTAGGATTCCATTTAACCCCTAAAGTAAGAGAGCAAATATGGTCAGGGGAGTATATAGACATTTTTACACTGCTACCGTCTAGGGATGTTATGAGAATAGACAAGAGAGATGATAAAGATGAAGATAGGAAGAAAGTGTTTAAATCCTTTCACCTGTGGCTGCAGTGTTTTTTAATATATGCGGCAGTCTTGGATGAAAAACATCCTAATTTTTGTTCTTCCCTTTTTCAACATGTGGACATAGTTTTTGAAGCGTACCGACATTTTGGAGATTCTGCGTGGATTGCTTATGATGAGGCATTCAGGCAGAAACTCTCAGTTCACCCCTCATTACGTTGGGGTTCTAAAGATGTTGGTCTGTGGCTCCAGATGATGGTGCCACAGAGGCAACCAGTAGTCAGGCAAACGCCTAACCAGAATGTACGCAAAGGGTACTGTTTTGCGTTTAATGAGAGTTCGTGCAAGTGGCTGCATAACTGCCGCTACAGGCACGAATGCTCTTTTTGTGGCGGGGCGCATTCAGCAGTAAAATGCTATAAAAAGATGGGTCAGGTTCCTCCAGTATCAAAGGAGTTGTTTCTTAAAAGCGGCGACTCCAATGAAGCTGGACGCCCTGCTGCCATGGCTAAATCGGTACCCAAACAGGGAGAAGGCGGAAGTTATTGAACGTGGTTTTAGGTACGGCTTTCCCGTTCCTCCGTTCTTGGGGGTCGGATGCCAGATTGTACCTAACCTTCCGTCAGCTCGCCGGTTTCCGGTCATTGTTAAAGAAAAAGTTTTTAAAGAAGTGCAAGCTGGTAGATATGTAGGTCCTTTTGATGCCCCACCGTTTTTGAATTTCAGAATATCCCCCCTAGGGGTAGTACTGAAGAAGGAGGTAGGTTCTTATAGGTTGATCCACCACTTGTCTTATCCAGCCGGGTCTTCCCTCAATGACCAGGTTAGTTCGGAGTTGTCTTCAGTGTACTATGCTCCATTTGACTTGGCCATTGACCTTATGAGATCGGCAGGTCAAAATTGCTTGCTGTCAAAAACTGATATACAGTCCGCATTCCGGCTGTTACCTGTTGACCCGGCTGGATTTAACTCGTTGGGTTTATGCTTCAATGAGTCTTTTTATTTTGATAGGTGTTTGCCCATGGGGTTTTCTGGGTCATGTTCGTATTTTGAAACTTTTTCTACGTTTTTACAATGGTGTGTGCAGTCGATTTGTCCTGTGGGTTATGCAACCCACTATTTGGATGATTTTTTGTTTATTGGCACTTCGGGATCAGAAGATTGTTTTAACCTATTATCGGGATTTTTATCTTTAATGTCATGTTTTGGGGTTCCGATTGCGGAAGAAAAAACTGTTGGAATACTTAGGTATTCAGATTGATTCTGCTCACATGGAATGCCGCTTACCGGAAGGTAAATTGGCTTCTCAACGTGTTTTAGTTTATCAATTTTTGCATCGTGAGACGGCAACCCTTAAGGAGTTTCAATCCTTAGCGGGTAGCTTGAATTTTTCGTTGCGAATTATTCCGTCAGGTCGTCCGTTTTTGCGCCGTTTATATGATGCGATGCGAGGGTTTTCTTCCCCGTCTCAGGTTATTCTTATATCGGATGAGATAAAGGATGACCTGCCTATCTGGTCGGAATTTTTCGATAGTTTTAATGGGGTTTCGTGTTGGCAACATGGTTTTTGTGCTATTGATAACCTGGGGCTGTTTTTTGAAACTAGTCGAGTGGGTTTTGGGGTTCATTCACCCCGGACTGGATATCTTGTGCTTGGCCGTTACATGTTAAGGAGAAATTTTCTAGCGAACATTCCTTCAGGGAGATTTTCACATTACTGGTAATTTTTTCGGTTTGGGGTTCAAGGTTTCGGAACCGTCGGATTTTGATTCCTGTGCGTACGGGAAAAACTTGTTTAGCTATTAACATTTTGTCTTCAAAAGATGTTTCGCTAAATAGATTGTTGAGGAAATTGACTCTGGTGTTGTTGCACCATAACATTTGGTTGAAATCAAATGTAGTTTCTTCGGATAGCAACATTGAATGTGTGTTTCTTTCCCATCAGCTCCTGAGTCAATTTCATCGACTATGCCCGGAATCGGCAGCGGAAGGATTCCCCTGCCCGCAACATCTTTTTCAGTTGATTTAGGTTTTGTTCCACAGTACATAATTAATTCATTGGCTCCGAAAACGTGGGCAGATTATTCGTCGAGTTGGTCGTTGTGGGTAGCTTTTTGTACTCGGATGGGTTTTCCGTTTCAAGTTACGTCACCTGCCTCGGTGATGCGGTTTTTAGAACACCTCGCTGCAGAGGGTGTTTCTTATTCGGGTATTTCTAAAAAAATTGCTGGAATATAATTTTTTCTGAAATTATATGGCGAGCAGTCGTTGCTGTCACTTTTCTCAGTCAAGCAATTTTTAAAAGGGTATAGGAAGTCATTTTTTGTTAAGGACACGCGGAGTCCTATCACTTTGCAATTGTTGTCGGATTTATGGTACGTGCTTCCAAACATATGTTTTTCTACTTATGAGACAGTAATGTTTCGGACCATTTTTGTTGTGACGTTTTTTGGTGCTCTACGGATTGGAGAAATACTGGCGGAAAGTAAAAAGAAAACATCGGGTTTGGATGTGGAAGATGTGGTGGTGTCTAATTCAATGCTGACAATTCGTTTGAAAAGGTCCAAGACCGATCAACTCGGGATTGGGACCTCAATATATTTGAACTCCACATCTAATACCAGATTGTGCCCTGTTCGTAATATGACTCAATGGTTGACTTTACGTGGTAAATCCCCGGGTGCTTTATTTATGCATATGGATGAGACGTGTACGACTAAATTCCAGTTTAGAGCGGTTTTGGAGAAGTGTTTGAATGCAATTAATGTACAAGGTTCCAGGATTACGTCACATTCATTTCGTATTGGAGCTGCCACAGTGGCTGCTAGCCAAGGATTGAAACCTGAGTACATTAAGAATATTGGGCGATGGAAATCTGATGCCTATAAATCCTATGTTCGCTCTCCTGTTTCTTACTGATGTACTTTTGTTTTTTCCTTAGGGCCTAGAATTGTATGGGTTGTAGGACATTCGTTCGTGTTCTGGGCTCACCAGCGAGCAAGGAACAGACGGTATTCGGAGAACCTATCATTTTCCCCATCTGAAGTGCAGGTATACTGGCACGGGGTTAGGGGACTTAAATGGGGAGAGGTTTCCGATACTGTAGTGGGGCAGTTAGGTTTTTTCCCCATTTACTTATTATACATGCGGTAGGGAACGATTTAGGACGAGTTGCTACTTTGGATTTAATGTGGCAAATGAAAAATGATTTGTTCAGATTGTCACAGATACTCCAAGGTACCACATTTGTCTTCTCTGAAATAGTACTAGGTTGTGTTGGAAAGAGAGTGGTCTTTCCTTTCTTGATAAAATCAAGAAAAACATAAATAGGGAAATGGCGAAGTTTATGCCATCCATCGGCGGTTTTTCTTACCGCCACAAGGATTTAGAAGGATTCGTTGATGGTTTGTATCGTCCTGATAGGATACACTTATCAGATATAGGTTTAGACATTTTCAATTTAGGGATTCAGAGTGTTGTGGAGGAATGGGTGCTGCGTTAGGTCGGGGGGTGGGGCTTTCGCTTTTCAAGCTACAGCCCTGGTGGGAGGGTTGCCCATAGGTTATGGGTGAACCAAGTTTATGACATTATTTGAAGAAGACAAAGTCTATTTATTATATTTATGTTATTTATGGAAATTAATATTTATGGAAAATGGTTTTTATTAAAGAGAGTATTTAATATGGAAACTTTGGTAAACCTTAATAAAGTACCACATTTTCCCCACAACGCTCTGTAGTCGTCAATTTATTTTAGTTTAAGGATAGTTAAATGTATTTAGGAAACTTAATGTGGCCTATCTCCTCATAAGCCAGTTCTGAATTTGTCTTATTTTTTGTGGTGTATTCTATCCCTCAAGGCTAATATGACGTTTCTTATAATCAAGAACAGAGCTGATTAATGTCAATAAGTTATGATTTGTGCTTGGTCCCAAAAAGGCTATTATGAGATAATTTGTATGTAGTTAGTAATGAAATTAATGTGCTTTTTCATGTCAATATATGTTGTAAGTAATATGAAGGGATCACTTATGACAGGTGACGTAATCCTTGTTCCATAGAGAGTCATTGGTAACAATGATTCTCTATGGAGAAAATTGGTATAAAGACACGCCCCGTCCAAGAGACGGGGAGCCATTATTCTGAATCCATCTTGAGTGTGACACCTGTGGGTCCCGCGCCTGTCATTCAGATTCCTGCAGTCATACTGCTTTTGCTGTACATCTCTGTATTTTTTCCTACCCGAATAAAACCCACTTTTGGTTCTGAAGACGCAGTCTATGGAGTTTATCGAACGAAGAAACTGAAGAGATTATTTCTATCAAATGGCGAGCTACAGCCCGGTGGAAAGGGGGGAGATGATCCCACATCCTTTCTGAAGAACCTAGAAGATTCCTGCAAGTAAAGCTGTGAACCAAAGGGGTGAGAGGGTGAGGAATGGACTTTTCTTTCTCTTTTTTTGCCTTTATTGCTAAAAAGGCGTGATGCATCACGTGAAATCGCATTAAGGAAATCAGCCGCTGAGAATCTCTCGTTTGCGCTCCTATCTACCCTGAAGTAACTAAGACTACAGTGCCTCTACGTGAGAAAGACAAGGACGTGATTAACGCCGAGGGTACGGAGAAGGAGACGTGTGGCAACGTAACGAGTGAGGCTGATCATACGGCTGGACCTCTTTTGGTTGACCAAAGCCGGCACGTGTCTTCCATTACAGAGGTGTGAGTATCTAACTTTTGCCTGTAAATTGCATTAAGTTGATACTAAAAGCAGTTTAAAAAAGTCGTCCTTGTGTTTCCACCACTATGGAGTGGCTAAGGAAACAGACTGACAGGCACGCTGAAACCCCATAGCTAGAAGGGGTTAATGCTGAACCACTTGGTTAAATTGTATGCAGTGGTTCACAGAAGAAAGTAGACATCTTGACAAGAAAAAATTATTAGCAGAAAGGGCAGCCGAATAGCGGCTTTGTGTAAGTTAGTTATAGCTCAGATCAGGCTAGTGATAGCTTCAAAGACAGTACGTTAATGTAGTTACACAGAGAGGGGCAGCGGAGCAGTGTATGGAGAGAACACAGCAGCTACTGATACAATGACAGGAGTAGTAGTAGTGTCACAAAGGGAGGGGTATGAGATACAGCGGCTGGAGGCAGACAGAAAGGAGGAAAAAAAAATCCATCCATAGATTGTAGCATCCTTTAGAATAAGGAAAGGAAATTATCTTAGAATTAGAAGATGAGCTGCCTGGTGTGTAACGGTTTGATAAGTATTTTTTGATAGAATAGATCAGAAAAGATGATTATGATCTGATGGAATAGATTGTAGAGAATACTTGGAAAGGTTTTGCAAGTTAGGGATTTTACATAATGCTAAATTTGTGGAGGACAAAATTAGGGCATTGGTAACCATTGTTAGGGAAAATGCCATCCTAGACTAAGGGCGATGATACAAATGTTTTTGCGTATCGCCCTGCCCGGAAGGCATCTGCTGTGGACAGGAGACCAGGACTTCCTGGGGGTTATGGCCAACTGCCGACAGCGGGCCAGTCCCAGTCGGCAGAAACCCCTCGGAACTCCATGGGTCCTCTTGTATGTTATCCTTGTGTGCAATCAGGGTATCTTAGACGTAAGTATTCCCATTTAGCTCCCAGGGATGATCCACAGGTGCACCTCTACAATGTCCCGAGATCCGTATGAGGGAGCCAGTGCTCCAAATCCAGCTATTAAGAACCCTGGACAGCCAGCGGTTAATGGCCCCAAACCGTGCCAGCAGTACAATGGTCCTCAGATAGTTAACCCTGTTTTTCGGGAGCCTTTTGCCCCGTCACCCAATTATGCGACCCTTGTCCATCCCAGCAGACGGATCCATGCTGTGAGGAGAGCTCACCCTCCTCCGGGAGGAATTCCTCCCACCCTTATGCTCCACTGATACAGGAGCTGGGGGGACGAGGACATGGCTCTTTCAAGCGATCTGTCCGGCTCGGAGGTGACAGCAGTGGGCCGTAGAATTGCCTCTGGTCAGGTTGGTGAATTTTTTTGGGCTTCTTACTGCCGGTACTGATTGATGCATTGAACCCCCCTGTTCCCCTGTACCTCTTGGCACAATTATCCCTAGGCCAAGATGGACCGACCTTATGTCAGAGGGGAGGATAGAGGGTACCAAAAATTGGGAAGATTTTTTTAATTGATAACAGGAGCCTCTGTTCAGTAACAGAACACAAATTGCAGCTCCCCCCGGGCTGCCAGACACCACAACTTTAGTGGGATTTGAGGGCTCCTGTATACAGGCGAGCATTCGGTGTGAACTTTGGATCAGTCCGCAATTAAAGTTTTTTATTAATGGGTCAAATGTGTTGTCAGCCATGGGTATCATTGTTAATTTGGGTATCATTGTTGATTTGTGTAATTAGGTCTTATGGCGTGACAAAGGAACTACTGTTTGTTCAGTTATTATGGATGCTGCAGAGTTGAAAATGTCACAGTCATAAATTAACCGTTGCTAGTTTGTGCTCAGTTGATGATGATGACATGCCTGAGATAAATTTTGCAGACACGGCTTTGAAACATGAATTAGTACAATCTTTTTCTCATTTATGGGTTTCAAAATGTACAGATTGCGGACTGATGCAAATTTTAATTAAGATTGACAGCGACCGTCTACCACCCTTTCAGCGCCAATACCGTATTCCTGAAGAAGCAATTCCTTACATAAGGATTGCTGTCAGTGAATTGGAATAACAGGGCGTGATTGTACGGGGCAACTCCCCGTGCAATAGCCCAATCCTGCCTGTCAAACAAAGGAGGATGGTAGCTATCGCATGGTCATGAATTTAAGACTTGTAAACAAATACACCCCTCAGCAACACATCTCGGTCCCTGAAGTGATGTCACTGCTGAGGAGTGAATGACAGTTTTTTTTTCTCTCTTGTTTGAATATTGCGAATGGCTTTTTCTGCGTGTCCATTACACCTGAGTCGGCTCTCCGTTTTGCATTTACCTTTGAAAATGTGCAATACCTGTTCACACGCCTGCCCCAAGGGTTTTATTCTAGTCCAATTTATTTCCATCAGGTGTTGGCACAGGTATTGGAACCCCTGGGGTACGGAGACAAAGTCTTGTAATATGTCAATGATTTCTTGATTTAAAATTTATGGACTCAAATTGTTGATGAAACTGAACACAAAGAGATTTAGTTTAATATTTGTGATGCATTGTGCAACTCAATATTAAATGTGAGTCGGGACAGAGTACAGCTGAATGCAACCAGAGGTTTAATGTTTGAATGTGTCAGTTTCAAAAGAGGGGACATTCATTCAAGCTGTACCTGTGCCAAATCAATATCACAGAACTCAGAACGTTTCTAGGTCCTGTGAATTTTTCCAGAGAATTTATTGAGGATTTTGCTTGTCTTGCTAAATCTTTGTATGATCTCCTAAAAGGTATTGAAAATGAGTTTACCACAATCACAATAGAGGGAGACGCCCTGCAGGCTTTAGAAAATTTAAAACATGCACTTTAATTGGCTTTTCACCTTGATTCTGCAGACTCCCCATGTAACCTTAAAAAACACTGCTTAAAGGCAAAGCTTGGGGTGTGAATTCTCAGAACAAGCCGCTTCAGCATGCAGATATTCTCAAGCAAATTGTGCAGAGAGGCAAAGAATTTCCAAATTTATGGTCCTTCTGTAAAATCAAAGGACATCAAAAGCTCACATCTGACCCCCACATCGTTGGCAATGCATATGTAGATTCCGCAGCCAAAGAAGCCACCCTGATGGGCGTTGACAGATATCCACAGGCTACTATCTCTACTGTCACTCGAAGACCCCGGGAGGAGCTCCTCCCTTCTGCATCTCAGTTCCACAACCTCTTAAAGGCACAGAGAGAACAAGGTGATGCATCTTTATTTAACTCCCTTGAATCAGTACCCATTGATAAAGGAGAATGTCTGTATTACAAAAGGGTTGATGACAAATTGTTACCATATATCCCAACTATAATGATTAAGTCTCTGATTAAATTTAATCATTCAGTCTTTGTTCAGCCAGAACCAGAAGCGCTCTTACAGCTAGTACAAAGGAAAAATGTGCCATCCCCAGAGTGGCTGATGGTCCATGGTAGTCAATTCAAATTGACTTCATTGGTCCATTCCCTCCAGCAGAGGGAGGATTTAGGTATGCCTTGGTCATTGTTGATGTTTTCTCAAAATGGGTTGAGGCCTTGCCTGCCACAAACAACGGCCGCCTCTTGTGGAAAGATGTGTTTTCACACTGGGGCTTCCCAAAATTAATTGAAAGTAACAATGGACCTCACTTAGTGAGACAAATCATGACCCACTTGCCTGGCAATAAGAGCTGTAGCCTCAGAGTCAACAGGAATTTATATGAGTCCAAATTTGTTGTGGGAGCTTAGCTCATGGTTAAGAATCTTAGGAAAAAAAGGACAGTGGGATTCCAATTACAAAGGCCCATTTGTTATCACACAGGTGATAGGCCCAACTGTTTTGGGAGTGCTAAGGATTAGCAAGCCAAGAGACAAAAGGTGTTAAAATTGTTCATATTGATCAATGTAAGCTTGTTATACTGCCAGTTGAGAATCCTAGTGATGCTGGTGAGAACTGATACTGC
Source organism: Allobates femoralis (assembly GCA_033576535.1). Taxonomy (NCBI): domain Eukaryota; kingdom Metazoa; phylum Chordata; class Amphibia; order Anura; family Aromobatidae; genus Allobates; species Allobates femoralis. Next base: position 177,702,697 of record JARQOC010000011.1, on the reverse strand, counting down.
GCTTTTATTTTATTTTTCAGGTCCCCTATTAGATCAGGATCCATGAATCCGCCTGTTTCCCTGGAGATGACATCTCACACCATCCAGTGGGACCCGGACAGTGTGATCGAGGGGGAAGACAGTGGAAGCTCCGAAGGAACAGAACAAGATCGAGAGCCACGGATCAAAGGACTCAGAGACTGTTATGGGACTTGGGACTCGGACACTTTATGTTTTTTCACTTCTGTGATGATTTTTTTGTTTTGTTGTGTTTTTTGCTTCTTTTTAGGACTATTTGTCCACACCTGAACTGTGAATAGGACCTTAGGAGCCATGGAACAAAGAAAATATTTGAATTTTTTCTTTTTTTGAAAGATTGTAACGGGACTCATTAATACTTAGGAACTCTTACGTTGGTGATATTTACTGTAGATTTTTTTGCTACTTTGTTAGTTTTTTTCCTATATGTGTTTAATAGGTAGTAACCTAAAAGTTTTTCAAAAGAATCTGGCTCATGTTGAGGAACTAAATAACTTTCAGGCCCGTGTAATAACACATAGTACCACTTTTATCAGACCATACCGGAGATCTGGCGCGGGTAGGGTACCTACTGCCAGACCACGCTCACTTGTAGGTTGTACACCTATTGTTAGGGCCCTTCTTCCAAGGGTACCTTCAGTCCCTCCCAACACTCCTACTGACCAGGGAGTGTATGAAACAATGCATTCCCTCAATACCATATATGAGAACTAGGACTAGACTCATATGCCAATTTGTACTTTGGGTAAATTATCAAATTACCATAAGTACAACAGAGGGATTTGTTAGACGGAGGCCATGGGTACCAAGGCCTCTGTCAGCCATTTTGTCTTGTGTAAGAGTTTCAGTTTAAGTTTGAAAATATAACTATTGAAACTTTCTCTGTTAGTAGAAATCTAAATGTCATGTCTTCTAGCTATAAGCAATGACCTAACCTGTATAAGAAAACAGATACACGTTAATTAGATTTGGTCTGATCATTTAGCAAAATTTATAATCAGTTCATAAGCCAGTTCTGAATTTGTCTTATTTTTTGTGGTGTATTCTATCCCTCAAGGCTAATATGACGTTTCTTA
>JARQOC010000011.1:177679183-177701503 GCA_033576535.1 Allobates femoralis | reverse complement strand
AACCCACCATCTTCCTCCTTCACTGCTCTCCCTCACCATATTCCTTTATTGCTGCCCTGAGGTAAAGCTCCACCTGAGGGGAGCTGTACCACACTTTGCTGCCCCCTCCATCACCTCAGCGGCCGGCTGGCAGCGCTGGTACCAAATTACCGGACACTACAGGTGGCGTCACGTCCCCCAGTAAATAATTCCCTCACAACCCCCTTCAAATGATCCCCAGGGCACGGCACCGTGATACCGTCCACCTGTGACTCCCTACTCAGCAGACCCGGTGACCGAGTACCCCCAGACAGCTCTGGCCTCATCATACACACACATAGTTCAGTTCAGCCATGGTAGCTCTGCCATGGCGTGGACCAATGCAGGCACATATGTGCATAGTGTGGTTTGTATGTTACCGCCATCACCTACAGACACACACATAGCCATTCTTTAGTGTAATCCACTGTACTGCACAAGACCGCTCCTGTGTGATGCTTTGGCACCTCGAAAGTGTGTTGCAGGAGCCACAATTGACGACACGAGGGTGTATTTGTGACAAACTATGATAGACAATGGAGTCATGTATTAACCAGCCTTCCAGAGCAGGCTGACCATTTGTTGTCTAATGAGCGTGTATGGGGCGCGGTGTAAACCACTGTGGCACGCCTATCTCCTCGCTGCGCTGAACATGTACGCCCACATTGCCTTTGAGATTGTGGCATGTGAAGTGGCGAAGGAATTAGGCAAGATTGGTTCCGCTTTAGGTGAGGCGATTTCCGGAGCGACACATCGCGTTAGGTTCAGGGCGACATTGCGGCGTGTGATGCCGCCATCGGCGATCTGAGGCGACCACGAAAAACGTGAGCGCGCACGTTAGATCGCCACATATAGAAAGGCGATATTGCGGCGTGTGACGGTACCTTTAGTATTGCACATAAGTTAGAATCATCACCAGTGCATTTGATTTAATTATAACCTGTGCAACACTAAGGAAATCTTGAAACATGACCTGTTGGCGGCCGTTGATACCTGGAGTTCCCCACCCCTGATGTAGACACTGGTACTCTGGTACTCATTTCCCAGTGAGGCAATCTGCAAATTAGATATCAGCAGAGGTGAAAGCAAATATGAAGGATCAGATGGAATGTTGAAATACAAGCAACAAGCTACAGACTTATTGTCATGCCCTCGGCCGCGGGGCCGGTCTCTCATGGACAGGGAGACTGGTGCTCATACCGCAGCTCTATGCGCCTCCTCCGCTCAGTCCCTGCTGCGGCGCTGGTCTCTGCTAAGTAGGGAAATCGTTGCCCACCACGCAGCTGTGCTAGTTCTGCTCACCTTGCCCGTGGTCAATGCGGCTGTCTGCTTCCTTCTCTTCCAGTAACCTCTTGGCGGGTCTCCTGGGAATGTTTCTAGGATGTGTACCCCGCATCCTGCACTCACTTAAAGGAACAATAAACCTGTTCCCTATTAGGGCTCTCAGTCTGAGTGCTGAGCTGCTCTGTGCATAAAGGCCTAGTTACACACACAGATAATTGTGCAGAGATTGTTCGCAGATCTCTGGTTGCAGTGAAATCATGGACACAATGTTCCATTTGTACACGGCCACAAAAATAGTGTGTTACCAAAACACAAACATGTACATACCAGGTCACACCCTACTATGTGTGGCCAATCCATGTCCAGCACTAGCAATGACAGTTGGTCTTGTAGTTAGCTTGTGTATGCAGATACATTAATGGCCTTTACATGTGCCAAGAGATCGGACATGGTGCACATGCCACGGGCTATATGTGTTTTGGCCCTGGGCAGGGACAGATACAAAGCTGTGTAATGGACAAATGGCACACATGGCATCACCAAAGAATAGACACACAGTAATGACCTGAACACATATTTATGTAAGAATGAACTGCTGTAGGACACATTGTCCTGGCATTGGTCTCAAGGATCATAATATGTGAAACAGGACATGGAGGGGTGTAACGATGCATACCCGTCGCAAAACACACATCTACAGGAAGCTACATGAAGCTGTACATAAGCCGCCCATATATCTGGCAAGATATGACTCTGCAGCCGCACAGATAATACCATACATGATAAGCACAATAGCATGTCCTCCGACTTACCGTCTGTCCAACAGAGTTCTCGTGATGAGACGCTACTAGAACAATGCACATTGAAGTAGGAGCATGGGTGGCGGGCCAGCTCGGCACTTTTTAAACACAACATGACCAATCAAAAAGCAGCACTGGTGCCTAATCAGTGGTCGCACCTGGCAACACCCAGGCGGCTACATCGATTAGATGACGCAGATGCTCTCTGATTGGTTGGTTACTACATAAAAACCGCTAACGACCGAGCTACGGCATGCTTGCTGCCCAGAGTCATTAAGTAAGTACTGATGTTCACACATGATCTGTGATATGGCTGTGTCTAGCGTTTGATACATCTTTGCATTGCGGATCATTAATGTGTACTGTAGCAGACGCCCACGTCCTGGTGTATGTAGTTTGTACTGATGCTGTGTTTGATTGATCTATTGTGTTCCGCCAAATGGATGAATTGCCTTTCCTTGCCCCAAAACACTCTCCTCATTGACAATCCATTTTGCCTTTGCCATACAGGATCATGTTTGAAGGAGGCGTCTGTGGTTAGCTGTGTGGAACATATGAATTTTGGGCACATAGTACTGGCGTTTACCACACAGAATGGAAGTATTCTGTCCATACTGAGATGTGGAGTGGGCCATGTGGCTTCTGTGAATGTCTGCGTGTGAAGATTTGGCCTTATCAACACCTCAGGGATGTCTCTTGGACATGATGAGTATGCGATTGTCTGCTGTGTGGGCAGATATTTTGTCCTTAACACATGGCTGTGGTACGTGTCTTATTATTATTATTATTTATTTATATAGCGCCATTGGTTCCATGGCGCTTTACATAAGAAGTGGGGGTAACAAGGACAGGTACAGTACATATGAGCAGTCAATGCTTGCTGATGCACGACGGTAGAGGATCCTGTCCAAGAGGGCTCATGAGGCTTATTGTATTTAATTGGTAACAAGCATCAGTCTGTATTTGTGAGCTTTGTCTTTTTCTACGCCTTGGCAGTTATATGGGGTATGGTCATGATATCTCTATTTGGACAATGGAGATATATTTGTTGAGGAGGGCCATGGGTGTAGTGATAACAAGTTTGGTTGTGAGGCAGTGTAATGTTGTTTGTGACCATTCAATGGTGCAATTTATGTATGTGGGTGGCCATATCAGCAGAATTGGGTAGGATGTTGGTAACTGGCTAGGAGATGTGTTGGGAAGGAGGTGGTGGCTAATTTGGATATCTGATGACGCGTTCTTCTGTTGATGTTTTTTTTTATCCTTTTGCAGGGGTTGGTAGGTGAGATCATCATGGACCCTGATGGAAATATTATTGTGGCTGTTGCCTTGGTGGAAGAGGAATTGTGGTTGGAGGATAGATTTGAGAGGTTGCGGACTCTCAGACCACGGCGTGTGTGGGCTCGGGAATGGCTTCGGCAACGGGACAACCTGAGCCACATGCGGCTGGTCCGTCAGCTGGAGGATCTGAGTCCGCATGATTTCCGGAACTATCTCCGTATGTTCGAGGACTATTTCACATTCCTCTTGGAACGCATAAGGCCATTGATAGCCCGACAGGACACTTTGATGTGTCGAGCTGTGCTACCTGAGGAGCATTTGGCTGTAACTTTGCGGTTCCTGGAAACAGGTCGTTCGAGGACAGACCTGCAATACACTTCAGCTGTCTCACTGTCACTGCTGAGCCGCCTGATCCCCGAGACATGTGAGGCCATCGTGAGTTGTCTGCTGCCATCCTACATGCAGTTCCCAACAACCCCCGCGGAATGGATGTTGCCAGATGTTTTGAGGATCGATGGCAATTTCCAAACTGTGGCGGTGCATTGGATGGTAAGCACGCAACCCCCCAACACGGGGTCCGTGTATTATAATTACAAAGGATATTTTAGTGGATGCTCACTATGAGTTCCTCAACGTGGACGTTGGCATGAACGGACGTGTCTCAGATGGGGGTGTGTTTGCATACTGCTCCTTGGCCCAAAACCTAAGGAGAGGTGTTCTGAACTTGCTCTCAAATGAAGAGACAAGCCATCATTTCAACTTTGCGTTTGTGGGGGATGAAGCCTTCCCACTTCAGGCTCACCTTCTACGGCCAAATCCCCAGAGGACGGTTACTTGTGAGCAGCGCATTTTCAATTACCGGCTATCCCGGGCTCGCCGTGTGATTGAAAATACGTTTGGGATCATGGTCAATAGATTCCACGGGTTTCATACCCCTTTGCATATGAAACTGGAATCTATCAATGTGGTAGTGCTGGCCTGCTATGTGCTGCATAACTTCCTGTGTCGTAGGGATCGGTCATCATACACGCCGGCAAGTTATGTGGATTCTGTGGACCCCACAACAGGGGAGGTACGTCCCAGGGATTGGCGTGCTGCCGACCATGGTGTGGCGCCACTCCAGCCACTGAGCCACGGTCTGAGTCAGCAGGATGCCAGGAGCAGCAGAGAGGCATACTGCTCCTACTTTAATGGCCCTGGGGCAGTGGCCTGGCAGCACCAGCATGGGTAGGGTGGCTGGTGTTTTGAGGCACACACATGAGGTGGATGGGGTAGTCACCAGGGTGGCTGCACCATGAGGGTTTGGGTTGTGGTTTTTTACTTTTGGTTTTGGAAAAAGTAGTTAGTTAGTTAGTTAGTTAGTTATTTTTGGGGTTCTGTACTGTCACATCTTTGTGTGTGGCCATTAATTATCATGATTTTGCCACTTGTGTTTTAGATGTTGTGTGTGTGTTTTTCATAAACTTTTTTTTGTGCACAAGAAGTAGCACTAAAAAATAACCAAACATAACAACCTGTGTCTGTCGTTACTTTTGGAAACAGGGCAGTTGCACATAGCTTTATGCTGTGCACAGAGGTATGTGATACGTGAAATGGTATTGGTGGGTCCGTGCAGCATTGTCTGCTAATGTCCAACCTTTTGGCCCACACTGTATGCCGTGACTATGTGTCCATGTCAATTATGATGTGTTTGCCCACATGTGAATGTGTCCACACACATGGAGAATGCAATGGTGTTTGTGCAGGATGTAGGTTGACTTCAGTACACACACACAAAACATGTGTGCACACATTTCAGCCATGGCAACTCTGCCATGTCGTGGACCAATGCAGGCACATATGTGCATAGTGTGGTTTGTATGTTAACGCCATCACCTACAGATGCGCACATAGCCATTCTGTAGTGTAATCCACTGTACTGCACAAGACTGCTCCTGTGTGACGCTTTGGCACCTCAAAAGTGTGTTGCAGGAGCCACAATTGGCGACACGAGCGTGTATTTGTGAGAAACTCAGATAGACAATTTCATCATGTATTAGCCAGCCTTCAATAACAGGCTGCCCAATCGTAATGCAGTTGTGTTATCCAATAAACCAATTAGTATGGGGCGCGGTGTTAACCACTGTGGCACGCCTATGTCCTCGCGGCGCTTAACATGTACGCCCACATTGCCTTTAGGATTGCGGCATGTGAAGTGGTGAGGGAATGAGGCAAGATTGTTTCCGCTGTAGGTGAGGCGATTTCCGGAGCGACACATTCCCTTACTTTCAGGGTACGATTGCGGCGTGTAATGCCGTCATCGGCGATCTGAGGCGAGCATGAAAAACGGGCACTCGCACGTTAGATCGCCTCATAACGCCAGGCGATATTGCGGCGTGTGAAGGTACCCTTAGGGTACCGTCACACATGGACACTTCGCCGGAGATATCGCCGGCGACGCACGGGAGCGCGCACGTTTTTGGCGCCCTGTCAGCGTCGCCATCGCATATTTACACACGGCGATACCTCCGGTGACGCACCCACGATGTTAGCGGTGGCATCGCCGCTGGGGTGTCTACAAACCCCAGCTACGATCCTGTAACATGGGAGCCTATGGCTCCCATCACCTGTAACATCGGCGACCCCCATGTTACATGGGGCGATGTGTACACATCGCCCCATAGTGTTCGCCTGGTTTCAGAGCAGTGCTGGGAAACCAGGCGGTCGACCACTCTAAGGCGATTTTTCGGCTCGTTATCACCCCTTTACACGGGGCGATGCACTGGCGCTGTCGTCGGCAATAGGCCACGCCCCTGCATCGCCTGCGAAGTGTCCAGGTGTGACGGTACCCTTAGTGTTTTTCTTTGAATAGACTGATGGTCTGTGCAGAAAATTGCAGACATTTGGCTCACCAACTTTAATGGGGCACTTCTGTAATTTATTTTTTATTGTTCCCCTTGTATGAGAAGAGATTGCATTTGAATACTTACTGTATGCCATCTTCTGCTGTTTCCAACATCACGTTGATCCGCTATGGCATCACATGACCGCATTTGTGACCTTCTTTCTCAAAAAGCATTTTCTGTGTAACTGGAAGTCGCATTCTCAATGAAAGTCTATGATATTCAGAAGCAGGGGCGTAACTACAATAGGTGCAGGGGTTGTGATCGCACCCGGGCCCTGTAGCTTAGGGGGGCCCCAAAAGTCCCTTTGGCCTATAGAAAAAGACTAATATTATTAAAGATTTGCAATAATTGGGGGCCCCATTGGAGCTTTCGCATCGGGGCCCCTGGGCCTGAAGTTATGTCACTGTTCAGGATTGTTATACTCGTCAACAAACGATACAGTATTCATTTACAGGGGTGACAATGAAAAAACCCTGGGATTGAACCTGTAAGGGGTCAATGTTATGTGTGAGTGCTGTCCAACCTACACAGACTGGACCAGCACATACATGTCTTTGTGTGAATATTACAGGGACTACAGTTTATTATGTAATCAGCAGGTGAAACTGAAGATAGGAGATGTAAATAATCAAAATGCCAGACAGCACTTGTGTTGTGATTATTCTCTGTAGATATAATAATAATAATTAACTAATGATGTGATTTATGGAGTCTCCATTTTATCTTCTTGGGTGGATTTATGTGTTTTGCAGATTATGTTGTCACAGTCCATAGAGTTTTATATTCTCATTTGTCATTTCTTATTGTCAATTATGTGACATTGTGTTTATGTTTATTGGTTTTTATTTAATGCATGGTTTGTGTTGGATGTCTTGTTTGAAATATAGCAAATGCTGTGTTTGTCCCACAAGCACAAAGCAAAAATATGAGTCTTTCTGTGAAATATAGCTTCTGATGTGAGCATTTTGTGAACACATTTAGTATGAATAATTAGATGTGAAGCCCAGAAATGATGGTAAAATGATGGGGCAAATATATACCAAACTCTTAGGGTACCGTCACACCTGGTGACATTGGTGGAGATATCGCCGGCGACGCTCGGGGCGCGCACATTTTTGCCACCTCGCCAGTGTTGCCGTCGCGTGTTTACATGCGACGATACCGCCGGCGACGCACCGGCGATGTTACAGGCGGCATCGCCACTGGGGTGTCTACAAACCCCAGTACCAATGCTGTAACATGGGAGCCTGTGGCTCCCATCGCTTGGAACATCGCCGATGGGCATGTTACATGGGGCGATGTGCACACATCGCCCCAGAGTGCTCGCCTGGTTTCAGAGCACTGCTGAGAAACCAGGCGAACACTCAGAGGTGATATTTACCGCTGACATCGCCCCTTTTCATTAGGCGGCGCTGTCGCCGGCGATAGGCCACGCCCCTGCATCGCCTATGTAATCGGCGTCAATATGGCCTTGTGTAACGGTACGCTTAGGGGATTGATTTGGGGACTAACAGTGGTTTTCAGAACCATAAGGGTACCTTTACACGCGGCTACATTTCTAGGGTGGCTACAGGTAACTTACTGGTTGCAGTGAAATCATGGAGAGATTATTCCATTTGTACACAGCAACAAGATAGAACCTTGTCTCCATGATTTCACTGCAACCAGTAAGTTACCTGTAGCCACCCTAGAAATGTAGCCGCGTGTTAAGGTACCCTAAAGGATTGTATTGGGTAACTGCTCCATCCCCTTGTATGGTTAAGCAGTTCTGTTTCTACCACTTTGCATTGTTGCTCAATCATTGGATTCTGGCTGTCTTGGCAATTGTGGACCAGGCTCAATCCAAGATGAAGTTGAACATCATGGCTAGTCCGTACCATAGATAAAAAAAAGACTAGTAATTCTACCTTTTGGGAAGTAAAGAGGTTATCGCTTTCTAGGTTCATTGTTATTCATCTGCAGGGTTGGACCATGAACCTTTCTTGCGGCGGCATGCCATTTATGACATTATAACACTGCCTTGTGACTGGTTATGTGCCTCAGTCTGCAGAGCTGATAGTGAGACCTGAAGGCCAGAAAACCAAAAAGGGGCCAGAAGATGCAATATTAGCAATGGCAGCTATGGCAGTCACCCATATAGAGAGCCATTGGAGACAGGAAGTAGTGCCAACCAGAAGACCTCCTGACCAATGGTGGAGTTGTCTATCAAAAAATAAACAATGTCATCATCAGAGAAACTGGAATAAAATTACATTTTGTGGTTACATGCAGTTTTATGGAAGTATTCTAAGTAGGTATTAAGTTCTTATTGCCTCGTTGTCTTCAGTGGTTATCCTGCTGCAGAATAAATTTGGAGCATCCTTGATGGTATTTTATGATGAGGTAAGTATCTGCCCATGTTTCTCAGCATTAAGGACACCAAGAATGGGTAATATTGAGAACTGTAGATGCAGTGGTCAGCCAAGGAAAGTTAGTGTAGCAAATAAAAGACACATCATGATTAGAAAAAAACACAATTTGAGCTCATCACTATGGATGAGTTTTCAAGGTATTATGACTTGACCTGAGGAAGACTTGTACCTAAGTCGAAACACGTCGTACTGTACTGCAATATTTGGAATTATCGACTATTTTATGAAGAAAAGAACTCTTGGATGAAATTACTGCGTCTCTCAAGGAAGCGCTTTCCTCAAGTCCGGTATGATTTAAACCACTGGGCTTAAAAACACAGTTTTTGGATGTAGTGTGTGTCAATAATTAATTAAAAAAAAAAATGCCCTCCTTCTCCCAGAAGTGTTTTACTTATGGCTGGCTGTATGTGGTTGGACAGCTGAACTGTCAATCAGTGACTTCCATTGAGGTTCAAGTCAAGTTCAGGGTCACAAACAGTGTGCAAAGAAAAGTTTGGCTGCACCACCCGAACCTGAACTTTTAAAAGGTTTGCTCTTTTCTACTCACCACTCTCATTGCAAACTGGAGTCGCTGAGACCTACATCTGGTGGGTGCATAGTCCTGTTCATGTTGCACAGCAAAATTCATGAAAGGAGAAAGGAATGTTCAGCACATACATCCAGTAAATCAAAATACTTTATTCAAAATCCATTAAAAACACAAAGATACAAAGTAAGAGTTAAAAGCCTACGTGTTTTTGATGCGACGAATACCCTTAATAATAGAAAGAAGAAAGGGGCCATGGGAGTCTCATTTTAAGTTCATAAGAACCAATCACTTTAATGGAAAAATATTGACCTATCAGGGCTTATTTTATATAAAGTGAAGCAAAACCAGTATGTAAATTGCAATTACCATGAAACAATTAAATGATTTTTTTTTTTTTTAATTCATGCCATGTGAAAATTTAGGGTTAAGATTCAAAATCCAAAAAGTTTCTCGTAAGACAAGACGTTTTTGCCAACTGCCTCCGCTTTTAACATTAAGTGTCCTTGTTGAAGACAGTGAAAAAGTGTTTTCCTGCACCCAAGTATGACCCAGTCTCAATTTTAATGCTACACAGGTGTTCTGCAATACATTTTTTTTTATTTTCTAGTTGCCAAGCCTATATAGCGTATGAATAAAATACAAAGTCCGACCTGCACCACCACTCCACAGGCAATGAAACTGGAAATAGAGAGTGGATCCAGACAAGAAAGACTTGCTTTGGTTCAAGGAACTTCCAATATAATGCATCAAAGATAGGAGGAATGAAGCTGCACTCACCAGAGATATTTCTTCATGTGCTATATTTCAACAAGGATTCAGGTGGGCATATAGGAGGATGTGGGCTACAGATAGGACTTCAGCTGTGGACCCGTTGAAGCACACCTGTATGCGAAACAGCTGCATTCCCACATGTAGCCTGCATCCTTCTACATGCCTGCCTGAATCCTTGTTGAAATAAAGTGCATGAAGAAATACCTCCTATATAGCATATCTTGCAGATTTTTAATTTAATGCAGTATACCACCTGATGTAAATTGCAATTAGTAAATTTATCAATGGTAGTTTTCACACTATGTGGCAGAGAGAAGCAATATTTTTTTATTCTCAGCAAAGATAAACACATTGCAGTGGCTGCCAGAGATGCAATTAAGAATTTCAGGGCCCCTTACTGGCAAAATTTTGGAGCTCCCTTGAGGCTCTGCCCAGGCGCTCCACCCCAGCTCTGCCTTTACCCAGCCCCGCCTCTACCCCAGCCCCAACTCCACCCCTCTAACCTTCCACAGTAGCACTGCTCACTCTGGAGAAACTCAACTTCTACACTTCACTATCGCCCACAAAGTGGTCTGAATAATCATCATGTGACCAATTATTTAAACCATGTTCCAAATTATTATGCAAATTGGTTTTGAGTGTCATAGGGTTTCTTGTTTTTTCTTTTGTCGATGAAAACTATTGATGATATTGTGTCTCAGGCTTCTTTGGATCACTGAAATCAATCTTAGATATCTGTGATAATTAGTTTGGCAGGTGAGCTCAATAAAAGAAAAACTGGGTGTTCCATAATACTGTGCAGGCCACAGTTTTCAAGTAACATGGGAAAGAAAAAGGATGTCTCTGCTGCCGAAAAGCAACAAATAGTGCAATGCCTTGGACAAGGGATGAAAACATTAGATATTGCACCAAAACATAAGAGTGATCATTGTACTGTGAAGAGATTTGTGGCTCATTCTGAGCACAGACGTGTTCGTGCAGAGAAAGGCAGAATGAGGAAGGTTTCTGCCAGGCAAATTCATCGGATTAAGAGAGCAGCTGCTAAAAAGGCCTTACAAACCAACAAACAGATATTTGAAGTGGTGGTGCCTCTGGAGTCCCTCGAACCTGAAGGTGTAGGATCTTTCAAAGACTTGCTGTTGTACATAAACCTACTATTCGGCCACCCCTAAACAATGCTCACAAGCAGAAACAGTTGCGGTGGACCCAGACATACATGAAGACTAATTTCAAACAGTCTTTCTTCCATGGTACAAAAAGCAAAAACGTGCCTTCAGGAGCCAAATCATCTTCATGCATGTCAATGCACCATCTCGTGCTGCAAAGAATACCTCTGTGTCATTGGCTGCTATAGGCATAAAAGGAGATAAACTCATGGTGTGGCCACCATCTTCCCCTGACCTCAACCCTATAGAGAACCTTTGTAGTATAATCAAGCAAAAGATCTATGAGGGTGGGAGGCAGTTCACATCAAAACAGCAGCTCTGGGAGGCTATTCTGACATCATGCAAAGAAATACAAGCAGAAACGCTCCAGAAACTCACAAGTTCAATGGATGCTAGAATTGTGAAGGTGAGATCAAAGAAGGGTTCCCTATGTTAACATGTAACTTGGCCTGTTAGGATGTTTTGGAGTTGAATAGCTTTTTATTTCAGTGAATGTGACCTGCTAATGCTGCAAATTCAACAAATTAACATTTAGAGTTTTTTTTAATTTTGAAGATTATACTGTTATCATTGGGAGGTTTCTTTAATAAAATTCGATGTATGCTCTAACGGGTGATGACTTTTATTACACTGAGGGTGCTGTTACACGTCGCAATATCGCAATGCAACATCGACAAAAGTCACATGGTGTGGTAGTTGCAGTTGATATCGTTTGTGCGTTGTGTCGTGAACAGGGCAATGTGACTGCAATAAATCGCAGGGACGATATTGCAATGAGATTGTGCATGCTCTTCAACCGTGCAATGTTGCATATGTGATCTGGCATGATTGTGCATTGTGACGGCGCAACTACGCTGTTGTTTTGATTTCACAGGTTGCACAACCAAGGCCGTAGGCGTGCCTGTGGGTTGTGTTTTCCGTGCCCCATCTACTGCGATTGGTGGCTAGTATTGTATGCCGATTGGATGGTCCTGGTGAAGGAGCCATCTTTGATTATGTGTGCGTACACCACTACAATCATTGACTTCTGCATCGCCTCAATCTTGAGAAAATGCATGTCTCCCAGGCGAATCATTGTCAAACACTTCCTTTACTATTCAGGATGACGTTTAAGGCGCTTATTGACGACGCTAGAAACATAGCGTCGCAAACAACAGTGTATGTACTGGTCAAAGGTGCCATGTCAGTATGTGAAGCCCTCATTGATGCTAGCTGCATTCCATCCCACATGTCGCACATATAGGAAAACGTAAACACATGTCTATCCACTTATTGCAATAATTGCCCAGATATGTGTGCCAATGTCTGACGCCTGAGCATTGCAGTCTTAAATGTTATGTGACACCATGGCGTTGACTGTGGTCATTCACTATGTGCAGGCGACTCCTTTGTGGACGTACAAGTTTACCCAGCGTCAATACTCTGTGCCATGACATCAGTACGTCGTTTTATGGCGGGCTCTGCCTTCTAGGTGCTTTACAGTCACCTGCCTAAAGATTGCTTCCGCACAGCGCTCTGCATCATGGGGAGAACCAGAGCTCCTCATTCTTTTTGACTACCTGGACAGGCTGGACTACTGGTGCGAGTTCCCGCATCAGCACCCATGGCTGCATAAGATGCGCATTGTGCACAAAGTTCAGAGGGCCCTGCTTAGGAGACTGGAAGTGGTGCGGACGCCTAAGCAGATAATCAAGAAGCTATCGGACATGAAGTATAAGGTGAGGGACCGCATTGCCGCCATCCGTGCCCACATCCAGACACTGCGTGGTGAGTATGATGTCATAAAACATACACACATTGTTTACTCACACCACAATATCCGTGATTTTGGCTACATGGAAGTGCACCCTGTCAGTGTGCCTGAACTCATGAGGCTGATGCATGATGGGTGTTCATGTGCTGGTCCTGCAGTTACATGCTTGAGGGCCATCACACAGTAATGTGTGGCATGCCATACACTCAGTATTGTTGTGGCCACTTCACAAACAACACACAGAGACTAAAACCTTGAAGTCAGCATGTGCACATTGTCAGTGATGTCATGGACCACAGCACACAAAATGTTAAATTTTGCCACAACCTCTACATCTCGCAGCACATACCCTTCTGGTTATTGGACACATAAGTCTAGGCCCATTAACTCCCTGTTTTGTGCGTTTGGTCCAAAAAAAACACACACTCACTGTTACGTCATGTTCTTCATATGTTGTGGTCCTCTCACAAATGCTGAATTCCTATGTTGCCAAATATCCTGTCAGTGTGGGGCTGTGCTTGTGGGCCCATGTGTATGCTAAAGGGAATGAAAAAAATTGCTGCTGACCAAGCTTCATTACATAATTGTGTGTCACCACAACGTAGTTGGGCAACAGTAAAAACCTGTGTGTGCAGCGTGCTAAGGACACTTTTATTAATGCCACATGTACATATATGACGTGGCTACCATTGTGCAGATGATCTTGCAGTCCCCTTGTACACCAGCTTAAAATGTTATGTAAATGATGTGAGGCGGTCGACAGGGTATGGGGTACTTGCGTACCAGGGCTGATGGCGGCTTTGATGGGGAATCACGGCTGGTCGATCCCGGTCCCGTGCCCTGGACCCTCAATGGCGGGGAACGGTGGGGGATAAGGGGATTATTAACGTGACGCCACCTATGGAACCTGGTAACGGGTATACCAGTGCTGCAGCCGGCCGCTGAGGTGATGGTGGGTGAAGCAGAGTGTGAAACAGCTCCCCACAGGTGGAGCTTTACCTCAGGGCAGCGGGGATGGATGAGGAAAGTAGTAGTTGCGTCTCTGCAGACAAGGTAGTGAATTGCGGCGGTTAGACAGGCACACAGGGATTGTTGTTTCAGTACCTTTTACTGGTGACAAGGTAACAGGTACAGTCCAGAGTATTAACCAGGTCCCCGATGCAACTTGGAACTTCCACCTTAGAAAGTTGTGAGGCCTCCTCTGTCTTTGTGCTCTGTGGTGTGGGATGAGTCCTGCCTGAGTCTGAACCCACCGCTTCTTCTCCCTCTCTGGACTTTGTCCTAAACTGGCAATGAGGTCCTTCTGCGGGGTCCCTGTTTCTCCTTTAGCCCCTGGTCCTATAGTTGGTCACCTTAGTGTCTCTTACTGGCTCTCCTCAGGGCTGCACTCACGCTGCTTCTCTGTCATCATATACATGTCCAGCATTGCACAAATCTTTTGCTTAAAGATTGCTAAGGTACCAGGTTTGCCTTCATATGTTGGTAACCTTTTGGAACCCGGTATATACGGCAAGGTTAGAGGCATTATCTGGGCCGCTGCTCCGGGTGCTGCGTTCTGGGCATCTCCCCTGTTAGGGACCTGTACATCATCCGATTCACTCATGATGGGGCCCCCTTAGTTAATCGCTGCCAACCGGTGAGATGAAACAAACTTTTCTGGTCGTCGGTAGCTCTGCAGAGGGAGCGACTCGCGAATCTCAGGCAGAGTGAAGGGGCAGGGATTGTTGTTTCAGTACCTTTTACTGCTAACAGGTACAGTACAGAGTATTAACCAGGTCCCTGGTGCAACTTGGGACTTCCACCTTAGAAAGTTGTGAGACCTCCTCTGTCTTTGTGCTCTGTGGTGTGGGATGAGTCCTGCCTGTGCCTGAACCCACCGCTTCTTCTCCCTCTCTGGGCTTTGTCCTAAACTGGCAATGAGGTCTTTCTGCGTGGTACCTGTTTCTCCTATGGCCCCTGGTCCTATACTTTGTCAGTTTAGTGTCTCTTACTGGCTCTCCTCAGGGCTGAACGCCTCCTGAGTCTTCCGGGCTTTTGCTGTAGCTCTGAATGCTGGCAGCGTCGGACTCCGGTGTCCGGTGTACTAAAGGGCTATAGCTCATGGTTCCCTTTCTTAGTTCCCTGCTTTCTCCACTTGCCTCCGACCCTTTCTCTAGGGTGCGCAAAGCGGTCAGTGATCCCTGGTCCTGGTCCTGGATCTCTCCCAGCGACCAGCTCCTCCGTCTCCTCTCTCTTCCCTTTCACTGCAGACTCACTCCTGGGACTGACTAACTCCCCCCCTCAGGCCTGGATGTTCTTAAAGGGGAACTGGCTTAAGGCAACCAGTAGAACTCCCCCTCCAGGTCTGGGGTGGAAAGGTGTGGTGTGCTGTGCGAACCAAGGTGTAATTCCCTCCTTGCAGCGGTGGATCCTGTGGCAATCCCCCACAAGGTTGCCACAGGTGTAATTGTTCCCCAAAGGCCATTTGCCAGACATTTGTTTATGTGTATGTCACTTTATGTGTATGTCACCTGCAGAGGCCTCACCAGCAGCCTCCCCTGCTGCATCACCAGCTGCCTCCACAGTGGCCTCCCCACTGACCTCCTCTGCTGCATCACCAGCTGCCTCCACAGTGGCCTCCCCACTGGCCTCCCCTGCTGCATCACCAGCTGCCTCCACAGTGGCCTCCACATTGGCCTCCCCTGCTGTATCGCCAGCTGCCTCCACAGTGGCCTCCACACAAACGCTGACAAGAATACAGAATGTTTTGGTGTATCCTAATTTCCGCTACAACCCACTCCTGGTGCACACAAATGGTAAATGATTGCAGACAAGAGTTGGTTTTTAGCTGGACACTGAGATTAGAGATTAAAGCCCTGCAGGTGGACTGGTCAGACACAAACACTGACAAGAATACCGTGTGTTTTGGAGTATCCTAATTTCCACTACAACCCACTCCTGGTGCACACAAATGGTAAATGAATGCAGACAAGAGTTGGTTTTTAGCACGACACTGAGATTAAAGCCCTGCAGATGGACTGGTCAGACACAAACGCTGACGAGAATACCGAGTGTTTTGGCGTATCCTAATTTACGCTACAACCTACTCCTGCCGCACTAAGATGCTAAATGAATGCAGACAAGAGTTGTTTTTTAGCTGGACACTGAAATTAGAGATTAAAGCCCTGCAGGTGGACTGGTCAGACACAAACGCTGACGAGAATACAGAGTGTTTTGGCGTATCCTAATTTACGCTACAACCTACTCCTGGTTCACACAAATGGTAAATGAATGCAGACAAGAGTTGGTTTTTAGCTGGACACTGAGATTAGAGATTAAAGCCCTGCAGGTGGACTGGTCAGACACAAACGCTGACGAGAATACCGAGTGTTTTGGCGTATCCTAATTTACGCTACAACCTACTCCTGGTGCACTAAGATGCTAAATGAATGCAGACAAGAGTTGGTTTTTAGCTGGACACTGAGATTAGAGATTAAAGCCCTGCAGGTGGACTGGTCAGACACAAACGCTGACGAGAATACAGAGTGTTTTGGCGTATCCTAATTTACGCTACAACCTACTCCTGCCTATAGAGAGCTAAATTAATCAATAAAAGCACTGTTTTATGGTGGATGAGATTTCCAGCCTGTACACCAGCCACACATATAATGCAGGCTGGTATACTGGCACAACGAAGTTTGCTATATACCCTGCCTCCCTGTATACAGCTCTATTAGTCCTCAGAAGGACTGTTGTGGTAATTATATTGCCAGCCCTGCACATACACTAGCTGAAAGGCACCAAATCTGTCCCTCAATCAACAGCACCTCTCCCTACACTGACTGTCTGTGGAGCAGAGTGACGAGCACAGCGCGGTCAGGTCTTATAAAGACCTGATGACGCTGTGCGGCCAGCCAATCACTGTAATGCCACAACCAACATGGCTGTGGCATTACAGTGTCTGTCAGCCAATCCCTGCATGTGGGCAGGCTCTGTAAAGAGCGCCAACATGCAGGGAGGTGGACCCCGAGCATAGCAAGAGTATCGCGAGATTACTCGGTACTCGCCGAGTAACCCGAGTACCGAGATATTCATGCGAGTACCGAGTAGTGACAAGCATACTCGCTGATCCCTAGTAGTGATGTCCCCCATCCTGAACACCTTTTGTAATGATGTCCCCCATCTGGACCCCTTTTGTAGTAATGTCCACATCCTGGCCCTCATAGTGTAGTAATGTCCCCAATGCTGGTCCCCTTTTGTAGTAATGTCCCCCATGCTGGTCTCCTTTTGTAGTGATGTGCCGCATCCTGGTCCCCTTTTGTAGTGAAATCCCCTATCCTGATCTTCTTTTGTAGTGATGTCCCCATCCTGATGCCATTTTGTAGTGATGTCCCCCATTCTGGACCCTTTTTGTAGTAATGTCCACATTATGGACCCCATAGTGTATTAATGTCCCCCATCCTGGGTCCCTTCTCGTAGTAATGTCCCCATCCTGGATCCCTTCTGTAGTAATGTCCACCATGCTGGTCCCCTTTTGTAGTGATGTCCCCATCTTGATCCCCTTTTGTAGTGATGTCCCCATCCTGATCCCCTTTTGTAGTGATGTCCCCCATTCTGGACCCCTTTTGTACTGATGTCCCCCATTCTGGACCCCTTTTGTAGTGATGTCCCCCATTCTGGTCCCCTTTTGTAGTGATGTCCCCCATCCTGGATCTCTTTTGTATTGATGTCCCCCATCCTGGACTCCTTCTGTAGTGAAGTCCCCCATCCTGGATCCCATTTGTAGTAATGTCCACCATGCTGGTCCCCTTTTGTAGTGATGTCCCCCATCCTGATCCCCTTTTGTAGTGATGTCCCCCATCCTGGACCCCTTTTGCAGTGATGTCCCTCATCCTGGTCCCTTTTGTAGTGATGTCCCCCATCCTGGATCTCTTTTGTAATGATGTTCCCCATTCTGGACCCCTTTTGTATTGATGTCCCCCATCCTGGACCCCTTCTGTAGTAATGTCCCCCATCCTGGACCCCATTTGAAGTAATGTCAACATCCTGGCACCATAGTGTAGTAATGTCCCCCATGCTGGTCCCCTTTTGTAGTGATTTTTCGCATCCTGATTCCCTTTTGTGGTGATTTACCCCATCCTGATCCAATTTTGTAGTGATGTACCGAATCCTGGTCCCCTTTTCTAGTGATGTCTCCATCCTGGTCCCCTTTTGTAGAAATGTCCACATCCTGGCACCCATAGTGTAGCAATGTCCACATCCTGCCCCCTTTAGTGTAGTAATGTCCCCATCCTGGTCCCCTTTTGTAGTGACGTCCAGCATCCTCTTCCCCTTTTATAATGATGCCCCCATCCTGATCCCCTTTTGTAGTGATGTCCCCATCCTGGTCCCCTTTTGTAGTGATGTCTCCAACCTGGTCTACCTTCTCTTTATACACACACATTCTCTCTCACACACCCATACACACACACTCACATTCACTCTCACACACCCTCTCACTCACACACTCACTCTCACACACACTCACACATTCTCTCTCACACACTCACTCTCACACACTCAAACACACACATACACTTTCTCTCACATACAATTTTCTAACCTTAACCATGTCGGTGGTCTAGTGCAGGGGGCCACCGCAGTCCTCACTGTGTTATGAATTCCGGCAGCAGCATTGTCAAGCTCTACCGCTCAGCAAGATCAATGCAAGTCACCAGCCAATGAGAGGCCTGCATGTGACGTTATAAGCCGACCACAGTTGCAGGCCTCTCATTGGCAGGTGGATTGCATTGAACTTGCTGAGCGGCAGAGCTTGTCAGTTCCGCGGCTGGAAGTCATAACAGAGTGGAGACTGTGGCGGCCCCCTGCACTGGACCACCAACATGGTTAAGTTGTCCACGGTGCCACGGCCTGCACAGTGAAGCCCCAGGGGCCGCATGTGGCCCGTGGGCCACGTTTTTGAGACCCCTGGATTAAACTGTGTGCAATCTTATTCACAATGCTGTGTTTTCACCACAACTCTTGCGTTTCATACTAGTAACTTGTTTTTGCTCATATAAAATGATAATTATTATATACACCTTGATTTCATCAGCATAAGCAATATTATCTGAGATTTTTCTTCATCAGGTGTTATTAAGAACAATCATTAATATCAGCACTTAAATGGCATGCTTTACTTACCAAAAACAAAAGTTTTATTTTTTATAAATACTGGATTCATGTTTGTTAAATCTAAATTTTTTACCTAATATAAAAAATGGAAGAGCAGACTATTTTACCTGGCCTCATTTTATAGATTGTGCCACAGATTTAGCAGCTGGAAAATCCATGGCTGATATGCTGTTTGGCCTGTCGCATTAGGCCACGTTCACACGTTAAGTATTTGGTGAGTTTTTTACCTCAGTATCTTTAATGGTGGGTTTACACACACCAATTTATCTGTTCAATATCTGAACAGATCTCTGGTTGCAGTGAAATCATGGACACATTGTATCATTTGTACACAGCCACAAAATGGAACTATGTGTCCATGATTTCACTGCAACCAGAGATCTGTTCAGATATTGAACAGATAAATTGGTGTGTGTAAACCCACCATAAGACAAAACCAGGAGTGGGTGATAAATACAGAAGTGTTGACGTTTCTATTATACTTTTCTCTAATGTTGGAGTCACACTGGTGTGAGACTTGCACACGTGCATTGTGAGAAAGTCTCACATTGGACTCGGGCCCATGTTAAGCAGTCAGGTAGCTCAGACCCACAAGCTTTTCCTTAGCCCTATATGGACTGAGGAAAAAATTTGTAGCTTTGGATCACAGTTGCAAGACACTCGGATAACACTCATAGCAGAGCCTGAGCAAAGTGTTATTGGTTTATTGCTTTGGATGCCATACCTAGTCGGACTCCAGCCTAACTGTTCCACTCCTGGTTTTGTCTTGCAAATACTGAGGTAAAGAACTCACCAAATACACATATCAGTGGCGTACTCCAGGTCTATTAAGCCACATTCACAAATTGAGTGTTTGGTGAGATTTTTACCTCAGTATTTGTAGCCAAAACCAGCAGTGGGTAATAAATCCAGAAGTGGTGACGTGTTTCTATTATACTTTTCCTCTGATTGCTCCACTCCTGGTTTTGGCTACAAATCCTGAGGTAAAAATTCACCTCAACATCACAAATCCTCAACATCTTTTACAGAGTAAAATTCTGCTGGTGGAATGCGCTAACAGTAGATTATATAAAAAAAGATAATCATGGCACCCACTACTGATTACTGTGATCACTTTGCCAAGACTAGTCATTTAGGGACATTTCAAATGATGGTGACACTTTTTTAAGTATGGGTCCTTTCAACATGATATTCTATATAAGGTTAATGACACACCCATTTCAGATGTAAGTGAGGATCAAGAAAACCACAAATTGGTGATATCCTCAAACCATTTCTATCAATAATGGATATACCTATGAAACATGATTTTGAATGTAAGAAACCTTCGGGCTGCATGTTGCTATGTAGAAAGGATAGGGGGATTATCAATTCTCTTGAAAAATCAGAAGACCCTATGAGAGGTTGGAAAATTGGTTAGGTACACCTTTACAAATTTTAATGACTTATGTAACCTTATGCCCACCCACAGGACTGAGATATCTATTATCTTTTGGTTGCTTATCTTTATCCTTATGTTATTTTGTACCTGCTGCAGAATGCTTGTGATAGGAGAATTTGTGCTCTATGCAAAGATATAGTCTTCACAGGTAATTTGAATAAAAAGGAAAATTATTTAGAATAAAAGTTACAATCAAAAATAACTAAAAAAAGAAATAATTGCACTGAATGCTTAGTGATACAATTCTGTCTAGCACTATAAAGGGTCCAGTATTTAAAGCATATTCACTGTTTACATTTCGATTTAACAATAACTTAGAGCAAGTGATTTTAATAAACTTTCAAATATACTTCATTAGAAAATTCTGGTTGAAAGCCATTTATAAACCTTCCACAAGGTGTCCCCACTACACTATGTGTGAAGCAGACAAATGTTCATTATCAGTTAGATCCGTCTTCACACTGAATACGGGGCATGTAACCATATAAGGAAGTGCGAGCTCCTACACTGTGCGAGCTCCTGACTGCAGCTGGTGAGGAGACAATGTATCAGATTAGCTGAGATTACAGCACAGTTGCTGAGCAATGTCAAAATGTCAGGATCACTGCAAACTGCTCTTTCCTTGGCACAAGCTTCTGATCTGTCATCTGGCTCCACACAGCTTAGTCAGGATCTTTGTTAACCCCTTCTCTGCTATCACATTGTACTGCTCCCTATCAGATGCTGACCACGCCCACACAGCCATAAAATGCAATTTTTAAAAGAATAATCTTAATTTAATTAAGGCCCTGCGCTAACATGGACCCCTATCAATGGCTTAAAGAAGAAAGGATACATCACTATTTGTTTAACCCTTTTTTGGGATGTTTATTAGTCAGCTAAAAATAGAGATACAATAAAAGTTTAAAGAATCTTTAAAAAAAAACACAAATTAAAGTTAAAAACTCAAGTAAAACTTATTTCTGTCACTGAGGTATAATTGTCATCACTTGATGGATAAGATTCAATAAAGATATAGGTGGCTAGTTAAAGCATAGTTATACTCGCCTAGTAGGGTTAACACCATATATTTATAACATTAAAAAATGTACCTTCATGGATTATCTCATGGTGATCTACTATCAAATTGTGAAAACTTTTGGCTTTTGTTAACTTCAGCTAAGTACAATTGGTGAATTACATGCCTCTTATATGTGTAGGGATTTGGCATCAATATTAAACTTGATGCTATAACTTTAAATATTGCATTCATTAGTGAATTGATCTTTGTATACTCAGGAGCCTGACACTCTTGTCATTTTTTTCACAGTTTTTTAAGTAAAACAAGAAGAAATCACACTTATATGAGCATTGACTCCTTTATAGGTAAGGCAGCATTTTGCATTAATTGAGAATAAAAAGTGCAGTCTTTCCTGAGATAGGAAATTACTAAACCAACCTTCTGCATTACATTTTAGACCATGGCTGAATAGGAGAACTCCCTCAGCATCTGAGTTTTATTGAATCTTACCCACCACTAAGTGATGGCAATTATACCTCGGCAATAGAAATAAGTTTTACTTGAGTTTTTAACTTTAATTTGTTCACTTTTTAAAGATTTTTTAAACTTTATTGTATCTTTATTTTTAGATGACTAATAAACATCCCAAAAAAAGGGTTAAATATATAGTGGTGTATTCATAAGCAAAAAAAGAGAAACAGCACCCACCGGTTCTTCTTGTGCAGTTTTATTGGAAGTCGCTGTTACATCAGTGCAGGGAGGTTGGTTTTCTGAGTGGTGCCTGGCATGTCTGTTTTTCCAGGTTAAAAAATGTAGTGATGTATCCTC
>JARQOC010000011.1:177639452-177673240 GCA_033576535.1 Allobates femoralis | reverse complement strand
AGACAATTTTAGACTCCTTTTTATTCCCCCAAAAAACCCCCAAATTTGTAAAATGTCCTTCCCTGGATCCCCTGGGGTGTAAGCAATGCAACTCTCTGCCGAGGTTAACATTGGTTAATAGGTCAGAGACCGGGTTGCTCTAGGGGTGCCCAAGTCGTGGGGTTCCCCTTCAGGTGCGGCACCCCGAAGTCCCAAGGAGTGGAGGATGGATTGGGGGGCCAAGGGGGGGCAGGACGGACTTTTCCCCCCCCATCGAATGTCAAAGGGGGGGGAAATGATTGATTGTGGTGCCACTGTGTGCACGGGCCAGAAAGGGGGGAGCAAAGGGGGATTAGACGGGGGCCCGGGAGAAAGGGGGTGCTATTTTTCTTTGAAAGATGTGTGTCAATCAGGAGAAAAAAAAGGAGGGGTGCTTCGGAACCCGGCCCCATTTTGTTTCAGGGGGGGGGGTTGTTTGGGGTAAACGGACTGGGGTGAGGGGGGGGCTTTTTCCTGTACCCAAAGTTGACTTAGTGACAAAAAAATTTTTTTTTTTAAGGCGATGTATGTATTTATGAGTCATTCTCTACACCGGTATACAGTGTATAATGGCACTGTGCCGGTATAAAAAAAGGCCTTTTCAAAAATTCCGGATCTCGAAGCCGGTAGCTGAAACCCTGGCGTTTTCGGACAGGGGGGGGCGTTAGGGGGCCTTTTCTTTTCTTTGTCTTTAGATTTGAACGAATAAGTACCCTGTTTTTCAATGTCTAAAGACTTAGGCCGTCTTATGGGTTTTAAAAGGAAAAAGCACGAAGAAAAAAAAAAACCATGTTGGCCGTAGACATGGGTCCAAATGTAGTGAGAAACCCAAACCCCCTTATACTGGAGAGCGGGAAGTCCTTAATATATCTTTTCACTTTACGGGAAATCAACTTTTACAGGGGTTGGGCCTTTATTGCCATGATTTTTCCCTTCCGCATGCATTTTGGGGCTGAATTTTTTTTGGGTTTTCCCCAGTCTGTTCACGTTCAGTCTGCACTCTCTGTGGGGGCGCAAAATTTTTCCTTTCTTGAACCCCTAGTTTTCCCCCGGACGGTGCCCATGTCCCGCTGTTGCCCCCCGGAACGAAGGAACGGAAGGGGATTTTGGGATGAACTTTGTTTTTATTGTCCTACCTTTTCAAAACCCAAACCAATCC
Organism: Allobates femoralis; assembly: GCA_033576535.1. Classification (NCBI taxonomy): domain Eukaryota; kingdom Metazoa; phylum Chordata; class Amphibia; order Anura; family Aromobatidae; genus Allobates; species Allobates femoralis. The sequence continues at coordinate 177,672,063 of JARQOC010000011.1, read as the reverse complement.
TTCCTAGGGCCATCCAGGTTCCCTGAGGAAGGAGCTCGGTTTGTGGTTCGAAATGCATAGGACAATAAAAGCATCAGTTGATCCAAAACATCCCTGTGTCCTGGTTCCTTTGTTCCTGGAGCAGCAGCGCGGACAGTGAGGCACTTCGTCCGAGGAAATCTACTTTTAAATGACCACGGTTATCTGGGGGAGTGTGGTCCCAGCAGCAGCTGCTTTATTGTTTTTTAACCGTTGTGGGTATAAACAATGGAAAAAAGGTGAGCAATTCCACATCGCAAGCTGTAGTGTGTAATTAAGAAAAGACCCTATATGGCATTCTCATTTTAAGATTTATCTGTGAATCCGTCAGTCAGCCGCTATTGCTGTGAAGTGTGATCTGCTCTCAGCTGATCTATGGCCACAGAACACATGAAAGGTGAATGTGCAGGAAAACCAAAAACAGTCTGTAAAAGTCGAATGGTGGAAAATTCTGAATAAAAACCCAATTGCAAAAATTAAACTTTTTTTAGCTCAAATAAATTAAATAAATTTAAGAAAAATAAAGTTCCTAAAAACTCTGATTTTATATTTTGATAATTGGGCATTTCTAAACAGCAGCAATACCAAATGTGAATATATTAAATTTTATCAGTTTCATGTTCAATGGGGCAAAGGGGGGCAATTTGAACTTATGTTTTTATTTTTTTTATACTTTTTTTTTTCCACTTTTCTTTCCTTGGCCCCATAGGGCGCCTCAGCACTACCCTCTCCGATCGCTTGTGCTGTTCACAGCTGGGATGATCCACCCGTTTGCTCAGGACAAATGATCATTTCTGTGAGTGACTCTGCTCGGGCATCGCCGGCATGACGCGGTCATGATTAGCATCTTGAGGTTTCAGCTGACCCCCGCAATGTCATGACAACTCATCACGGGATCGGCGAGGAATAGAGGGATCACCACCGCTTTAGAAGGCACTGTCAGTGATTGAGGCTCTATCTAAAGTGTTAAAAAGCAGCAGGTGGATTGCTTATCTTCTCACACTGTTAGCTGCAATGTCAGATGATGAGTGGGTGTGGGGGATGATACGAGCTAAAAGGGATGGAGGGAGACCCAAAGACGTCCTTGGTCGTAAAGGGGTTAAGGCTCCACTCCAGCAATTTTTTTTTTTTGTACTGTAATGCTTTTTAGTTCTCCAGACCCTAAAATGGTCGCAGGAAGAGAAGCACTTGACAGGACTGTCCAGCAGTCTCCTCCAATACAAACGCAGTTTTCTTGCGGGGGTTTTCAATTGGAAAAGACTGAATGGGAGGTTGGTCACATGCTCCCCCACCAGAGGACAGTTTATAATTGGAGAGGAAAAGCCAACAAGAGCAGGAGAACCTGTCAGTAATATAAAGGTAAGTGGCACAAAATCATGTCCCCAACACAGCTGATTTTAACAAAGATAATATGACAACTCCCATACCTATCCTGAAGCCAGCAACAGACCGTGTAATACAACGGTACAACATTTATAATGTAACCTATTTGTAAAAATTCCTTTTAGCCTCAATTGCATGAAAAATTAAGAAAAAAAATAAACATATTGGCCAAAAATAGTTGGACAGCCCTTTAACACCTTCACAACCTTGCCATTTTGTTTTTGTGCTTTTCATTTTTTTTCCCCTTCTTCTAAGAGCCATATTTTTTTTTTCCATCAATATACACAAAAAGAAGGCTTGTACTTTTGAATGATATACTTATTTTCATCTCATCTGTTGATTGGAAAGTGGTAAATTCCAAAGTGCATTTGAAACTGCAAAAAAAAGTGCTATTCCAAATTCTTTTGGGCATTTTATTTCCCATGTTCACTATATGGTAAAACCCACGTGTCAGTATGATTCTGCAGGGTTTTAAAAGAGTATGTAGATACCAAACATGTATAGTTTTTTTTTTTCTATTTAAGTGGTGAAAGACATTTGGAAATTTGTAACCAAAAAAATGATCACCATTTTCTGTGACCCGTAACAATTTCACATTTCGGGATCTGGGGTCATGTGACTGTTTATTTTTTGCGTTCTGAGCTGACATTTTTACCGATACCATTTTTTGGTTTAGATATGAGGTTTTGATCGCCCTTTACTGCATTGCATTGCAATGTTGCGGTGACCCAAAAAAACCTAATTCTGGTGTTTTGATTTTTATCTTAAGTTATTTACTAATCGGATTAATTTATTTTATATTTTGATACATCAGACTTTTCCGACACAGCAATACCAAATATGTGTATTTTTAATTTTTGTTATGGTTTTATTTTAATGATGCAAAAGGGGGATGATTTGAACTTGTGTTTTTCTATTTTTTTTTTTCCATGTTATTTTCCCCACTTTTTATTGTATTTACTGGTCCACTCAGGGGACTTAAAGCTTCAATTGTCTGATCACATGTGCTATATATAGTAATGCATCAACATTGTGCTGTATGGCAGAAAAAAATTATCTATGAACGTAGATTCCCAGCCGCCTTCACAGAAAGATGGTAGTGACAGATGCAGCAGTCATCAGCTTATCCCCCCTAGCTGTCATAAAGGACCATCGGCACCCTGCGATCAAATAAAGAGGCCACCGACAGAGCAAGGAATGACGCATCTCGCTACTGGTGCGTGTTAAATCCCGATGTCAGATCACTGATCCACCTGCATCTGTTATAAGCACATGATGGCTGATTAAATCAAAGGACAGATGTTAGCAGGACCACTATATCCTATTTCTTTAGTAAATGATTGCTTGTGAAGATTTATGTTGAATGGCTTCATACCTGCAGTGTCCACTTTTTTGGAAGAATCGTTTCGATGTTCTTTTGATTGCTTTGGATTTCTGAAAAAGAAACAGGACAATGCAAAGAATTAACATTAACTAGTGATTTTAGGAAGATATGCTCCAAATATCCAGGTGACTCTATTCAGACTTAAGAAGGGTTTGTCCAGGTTTGGGATGAAAGTCTGCAGTCACTTTCTATGACTGCAGACTGCTGAAACCTGACAGCGTGTGCACTGCACAACGTCAGGATTCTCTGGTGTTGTCAAGGAGAGCAGGCAGTCATGTGACTGTATGTATGAGACTTGTGGTCACGAGCAAAGGAGATGTGCTCGTAAACACTCAACAAAAGAAGAATACAAATTGCAGTTAAATGACTGCCTGATCTAGCTGGCGACACTGGAGAATCCTGACAGCATGTGGTGAACAAGCGGTCAGGATTCAAATACTTGTTGTCACATAGTAACTGCAGACATTTACTCCAAGCATGGCCGACCCCTTTAAAAAAATCTTGGGTGCCTCTAACATTATATGATGACAAGCAATGCTACGAGCGTTCAACGCACATGTCCATGAAGTATTACGGGCCTGACCTTTAGCAAAAGCAGAATTCTTATAGCTTATATTCTGTAATGCACATTTTTGATACAGAAACACGTAGTCAACTACACTTTTCAATCCCAATTCTGCTGAAAGCAAGTATACCACACTTTTGCTATACAAGTTTGTGGGCAAGACAGGGAATTGTATGGTAGACTACAGGAAGAAGACTTTATATTACATGCAGGTTGTCTTTTTTTTAATGTGAAACTTGACTTTCCACCAGGTGTTCTATTAAGGCGCAATGTTAAAAACTAAGAATTCTAAAGTTAATTAAGGAACTTGGATGATCCAAGGCAGTGCCCAAATTCATTCATGTCAAATGGCACCTTTCATGGCTTCCACTGAAACACATTTGGGAAAAAAAAAGTAGAAATAAATTCTCATTTGTTATTGTTGATCCCTACAGTTTATTAATTGGGTTTTTCACCAGCATTGACAGGTATAATTTACTGATTATTGGGACTCCCAGCAATCCTGAGAGCGGGATTCCCATCTAAATGGAGTGAGGGTCAAGCATGCCCACATCTGGTCCAATTATTGCTTATGGGGTTACCAAAAAAACCCATCATACAGCTCTCAGCCATAAATTATGGCTATACTGGTGGGCAGGACAGCTCTAGGTTTTTGTGGGTCCTGGTGGGGCATTCCTTATCAATGGAAACCTCAATGCCACTGGATATCTGAAATTGCTACATGATTCAGATACCCAGTGGCATTGAGGCTTCCATTGATGAAAAATGGCCCCACTATCTTTGTTCCTCATATACCACACCATACCATCAATTTTTGTGTTCCAACAGTCTTGGAGGGAAACTATCCACTGTGGGTTAGTGTCAGACCAATAGCGCTGGTTTTGTTTGTTAGGGTACGTTACACAATGCAATATTGCTTGCAATTTTACTGGCAATTTGCTGGTTCCAGTGAAATCATGGACACATTGTTCCATTTTGTTGCCGTGTACAAATGGAACAATGTGTCCATGATTTCACTGCAACCAGCAAATTGCCAGTAAAATTGCAAGCAATATTGTGTCGTGTAATGGTACCTTAACTTCACCATTCACAAAAAAGTTCTCATCACTCATCTGAAGGTAATTGTCTATGCTGTGAAGATACGAGATGTGCAGCATCTAAAACAACTGATACGGGAAGCCTGTGCTAGCATTTCTTCTGTGGTGTTGCTATCAGTGTGTCCAGAGTGGGAGAAGAGGGTTGCATTGACAATCCAACACAATGGGCAGCACTTTGAACACATTTTATAAGTGTTCATAAACTTGTAAAATAACTCATGAAAGAATAAAGTTATGTTAAAACCGAGCACGCCATTGTTTTCCATTTGGTAAATTCAAAAGAGGTAATTTTTTTCCTCATAAATGTACACTTTGCACCCCATCTTGACTGAAAAATAAAACAAAAATTAAACAAACAAATGTAGAAATTTTTGCAAATTTCTTTACAGAAAAACTGAAATATCACATGGACATAAGTATTCAGACCCTTTGCTCAAACACTCATTAAGTCACATGCTGTCCATTTCCTCGTAATCCTCCTTGAAATAAGACATCACAGCTCACAGTGCATGTCAGACCAAATGAGAATCATGAGGTCAAAGGAACTGCCCAAGGAGCTCAGACACAATTGTGGCAAGACACAGATATTGGTCAAGGTTACAAAAGAATTTCTGCAGTACTAAACGTTTTTTAAGAGCACAGTGGCCTCCAGAAGCCTTAAATGGAAAATGTTTGGGACCTTCAGAACTCTTCCTAGACCTGGATGCCTAGCCAAACTGGGCAATTGTGGGAAAAGACCCTTGATAGGAGAGGTAAAGAAGAACCCCAAGATCATCATGGCTGAGCTCCAGAGATGCAGTAGGGAGATGGGAGAAAGTTCCACAAAGTCAACTATCACTGCAGCCCTCCACCAGTCAGGCCTTTAGGTCAGTGGCCCCAACGAAAGCCTCTCCTCAGTGCAAGACATATGAAAGCCTGCATAGAGTTTGCAAAAAAACATATGAAGGACTCCCAGACTATGAGAAATAAGATTCTCTGGTCTGATGAGACAAAGATGGAACTTTTTGGTGATAATTCTAAGTGGTATTTCTGGAGAAAACCAGGCACTGCTCATCACCTGCCCAATACAATCCCAACAGTGAAACATGGTGGTGGCAGCATCATGCTCTGGGGGTGTTTTTCAGCTGCAGGGACAACTGGTTGCAATTGAAGGAAACATAAATGCGGCCAAGTACAGAGATATCCTGGATGAAAACCTCTTCCAGAGTGCTCTGGACTCCAGACTTGGCCGAAGGTTCACCTTCCAACAAGACAAAGAGCCTAAGCACACAACTAAGATAACAAAGGAGTGGCTTCAGAAATATTCTGTGTTCATTCTTGACTGACCCAGCCAGAGCCCTGACCTAAACCCAATTGAGCATCTCTGGAGAGACCTGAAAATGGCTGTCCACCAAAGTTCACCATCCAACCTGACAGAACAGAAGAGGATCTGCAAGGAAGAATGGCAGAGAATCCCCAAATCCAGGTGTGAAAAACTTGTTGCATTATTCCTAGGAAGACTTATAGCTGTACTAGTTGAAAAGGTGCTTCTACTCAACACTGAGCAAAGGGTTTGAATACTTATGACCATGTGATACTTGAGGTTTTCTTTAATAAATTTGCAAACATTTCTAAATTTCTGCTTTATTTCAGTCAAGATGGGGTGCAGAGCGTACATTAATGAGAAATTTTTTTTACTTTTTTTTAATTTACCAGTGGCTTTAATTTAAGTGGATTTAAGGTGTCTGAATACTTTTCGTACCCACTGTATGTATAATAAAAAGGTGCAGACTGTATTATAATATATACATATATATATATACACACACACACATACATATACCCCATACCATATTTTTCGCTTTATAAGACGCACCTGATTATAAGACGTACCCCCAAATTTGGTGAAGGAAAAGAGGAAAAAAAAATAATTTTTACTGTTAAATGGGGTCCGTCTTATAATGCCAGTGTCTGTCTTACAAATCATACAGGGTATGCGTCCCTCATAGCCCCTCATCCTGGGATATAACACCCCATCCTAGAATTAGTCCTCTCAATCTGGATATGGCCCCTTTATATTGGATATAGCCCCCTTGTGATGGCACACGGCCCCCAGTGGTGGCACACGGCCCCCAGTGGTACTGCCCATACTAAAATCTCGCCTCTGTGTCTGACTGCTTGCCGCTGCGCTTCACTTCCCAATTCTTGGTAAAGCCGGTCATGTGATCAGCACAGCAGAGTGACATCATCTCTACATGCCCGATCACATGACCGGCTTTACATAGAATCAGGAAGTGTGCGCAGCGGCAAGCAGTCAAACACAGAGCTGGAGAGGGTAAGTAAAGTGTTTTATTTTAGTATGGGCAGCAGCATGTGGGGGCCATGTGCTATCATGAGGGGGGTGCAGGCATGTAATATGCGCTGCTCCCCCAGTCCATCTCCTCGGCGCAGTTTCAGCACCGAGGTGATGGACAGTGGGATGCAGAGCATATTATAAGAGGCTAATGAGCGGGAGCCCGTGACCTCCTGTTGTCGCCTGCAGCCTGCACCAGCCACACTCCAGAGCTGCCCCCACCCTCATATTATTATGTATATATAACTAAAGGTAGCAATCATAACAATCATAATTGACTCTTTAACAAGCCTTTTAATATAACTTGGGATTTGTGCCAGAGATCAGAACCCCAAACTGTAGATGCTGCATTTTGGGGTGATTGCCCCTCATCCGTGCAGTGTGTGGGATGATGATGAGGGGCAATCACCCCAAAACGCAGCGTCTGTAGTTTGGGGTTCTGATCTGACACAAATCCTAAGGCCAGCTTCACACCGAGATTTCGGAGTTTCCGAGTGTATCAGTGTCCAAGCGGATACACTCGGATCCGATTTTGTCCCCTATGTACTGCTATGGGGCAAGGATTGTGCTCAGATGTGTCCTTTTTGCCATCCAATGTATGCACAATCCGTGCCCCATAGGGATACGTGGGAGGCAAAAATCGCATCCGAGTGTATCCGATTTAACACGGATACACTCGGATGCCTCAAAATCGTAATGTAAGCCGGCCCAAGTCATATTAAAAGGCTTGTTAAAAAGTCAATTATGACTTTTAGGACTGCTACCATTATTGGTGGCATTAGAGTTTGTCTACTTAAGTGACAATTTGCATATATATTATATGTATCAAAAACACTTGGAACAGCACCAAAACTTGACCTATAAGAGTGCAGCACTTTTTCAACCACCTGTTAGGGTGTTCATAAATAAAGTAAAAAATGAAAAAAACAGCACAAAAATAATAGGATGTGGACCTTTATTGGTAGTGGCGTGGCGACATTTTGGATGTCTTATCCTTTTCATTGAAAAAGGATAAGATATTCGAAACGTTGCCACGTCACTACCAATAAAGGTCCACATCCTATTATTTTTGTGCTGTTTTTTCATTTTTTACTATAGATTATATATATATATATATATATATATATATATATATATATATATATATATATATATATATATATATATGTGTGTAATCCCCATAAATATAATCTCTCGTGCATTGTCCCCCTCCCCCCCACGATGTGCACTCTCGCCCCTCTCTCTGCCCGTCTCCACCTTTCTGCATTGTCTCCCCTCTATTCGCTGTCTCTCCCCTGTACATTGTGTCTACCTTGTTCGCTGTCTCCCTCCATATGTTGTGTATTCGTCACATACATCATCTACCCTCCCACCCTTCCTGTGTGCTGTGCAGCTGCCGCCCTGATAACGGTGTGCCCCTAAGAGCTGTATATTTGCCCCTGTGCTATGCCACCCCCCCCCCCCCTCCTGACTTGTGCGGCAGGCAGGGAGAATTTTTATGCCCACCAATTTAAAGCCACAGTGCTCAAATTGTTTGATGATCTCCCCAACTTTTCTCTGCTGCACCCTATTCACCTTTACAGCAATCAGCATCCTTTCATGGATCTCAGGAGCCGCGGAGCAGTAGCTGAGACATGGTGGCCTGGCCGGGTACATGGCTCTCCCCCTGCCCAGCAGCCTCCGGAGGATGAAACTCGTTGTGGCCCGACAGACTCCTCACCCTGCCAGATAATCCTTTCTAAGCCGGTGGGAGGGGCCGACAAGACAGCATTGCAAGCGCATGGCAGGGGAAACAGTCACGCAAGCAGCGCGATTGGTGTCTGTGAGAGCGAGTGGGCCTCCCGGCAGTCTAGGGTGCCGACACTTGCCCAGGCACTGATGTGCTCTACATAACCACCTGGATCCAAAGCAGTGTCTCTGCCATTACCCCTGGTCTTCATTGTTTGATGGCAGTGGTGATGTCACGCTGCATGCAATCACCAAGCTCTGCGGCTAGTGCCATGCACATTGCCAAAACAGCTGAGCTCAGTGATTAGCTGTAGTGCTGGTGCCATGAAGTCACTACTGCAGCAGAACAGCGGAGTGTGTGCCAGAGGTGTAGACACTATGTTGGACCAAGGGAGGGCAAGGAAAGTACATATTTTTCAAACACCAAACTGTCCATATAGGGAAATGTTTTCTAAAGGGGGATAACCCCTTTCATATGCAAGAGTCTGTAGATGTTTATTTCCAGAGTTGTGCTGGCGTCGCAGTACAGTCTCACCTCGGCTGATCCGACTCATTATCACTAAGCACAACAAGATCTGTTCTGCTGGTGGTTGTATTCAGGGCAGGTGTTCTCGGAAGGGACGCTGCAGCTTCTGGATTTGGGAGGACTATTTGATCACTGGGTGTTGCAACTGTGCTGCCAATCTGTAAAAAAAAATTACTTACTAGTGACCTGGTCCCAAGATGTCTCCAACACCATATTTTAGACAATTCACAATAAATTGTAATGTGTATAAATCCATTTTGCCCCTTGCCCCCCAATCACTGACACATAAAGCCCTCTCAGGAGCTCAGTAAGGGTTCGGCCATACGCCTCACTGGGAAATCCTCCTCCACCTTCAATGCACCGTGGATTATTCCATCTGGTTTGATACGTGGTAAGTCAGTTTCTCTCTGAACACCCCATTTACTTTTTAAAAATTATTCTTTACTGATGTAGCACCATCATATTCCGCAGCGCTTTTACAGACCTAATCAAACTGGACCAGATTCAGAAAAGAGCGGCCAGAATGGTGACTGGTCTGCAAAGCATGTCATATGAGGAATGGTTACAGGATTTGGGAATGATCAGCTTGCAAACAAGATGACCGAGAGGAGACTTAAAGGGGTTATCCCTTTAAGTCTCCTCTCAGTCACAAGCAGGAAGCTGTCCCTTCCCTACCTTATATGAGCGTCCCACATACCCAGCCAAGTTTGAGCCCCCTGCTGATTTTGTAAGTTCGCCCACTGACAAAGACATGAAAGTCTCTAATTTAAAGAGTAGGTTAATTTTAACAGTGAGATATAGAATATGAAAAATAAAATCCAGAAAATCACTTTGTGTAAATTATATAAATGTATTTGCATTTTGCAGAGAGAAATAAGCATTTGATCCCCTATCAACCATTAGGAGTTCTGGCTCCTACAGACCAGTTAGACGCTCCTAATCAACTCGCTACCTGCATTAAAGACAGCGGTCTTACATTGTCATCTGTATAAAAGACTCCTGTCCACACACTCAGTCAGGCTCTAACCTCTACAACATGGGCAAGACTAAAGTGGTTTCTACGGATGTCAGGGAAAAGATCCCAGCCCTGCATAAGGCTGGAATGGGCTACAAAACCATAAGAAAGACAACGGGTGAGAAGGAGACAACTGTTGGTGCAATAGGAAGAAAATAGAAGAAATACAACATGAGTGTCAATCAACATCGATCTGGTGCTCCATGCAAAATCTCACCTTGTGGAGTATCCAGGATCAAGAGGAAGGTGAGAGGTCAGCCTAAAACCACACAGAGGGAACTTGTTAATGATCTCAAGGCAGCTGAGTCCACTGTCACCAAGAAAACCATTGGTAACACAACGCCGTAATGGATTAAAATTCTGCAGTGCCCACAAAGTCCCACTGCTCAAGAAGACACATGTCTGAAGCTTGCCACTGAACACCTTGGTGATTCTGAGAGTGATTGGGAGGTGCTGTGGTCAGATGAGGCAAACACATGAGATCTTTGGCATTAACGCAACTCGCCGTGTATGGAGGAAGAGAAATACTGCCTAAGAACACTGACCCCACAGTCAAGAATGGCAATGGAATCATTATGTTTTGGGGTTGTTTCTATGCAAATGGCACAGGACTCTACTTCACCAAATCAATGGGACAATGGATGGAGCCATGTACCGTAAAATCCAGAGTGACAACTTCCTTCCCTCCACCAGGACATTAAAAATGGGTCGTGGCTGGTTTTCCAACGCGACAAGGACCCAAAACATGAAGCCAAGGCAACAAAGGAGTGTCTCAAAAAGAAGCACATTTGGGTCATGGAGTGGCCTAGTCAGTTTCCAGACCTTAATCCCATAAAACATTTATGGAGGGAGCTGAAGCTCCAAGTTGCCAAGCGACAGTCTTTAAAATCTTAATGATTTAGTGATGATCTGCAAAGAGGAGTGGACCAAAATTCCTCCTGACATGTGCGCAAACCTCATCATCAACTACAAGAAACTTCTGACTGCTGTGCTTGCCAACAAGGGTTTTGCCACCAAGTATTAAATCTTGTTTGCCAGAGGGATCAAATACTTATTTCTTTGTGCAAAATGTACTTTATATACCGTATATACGCGCGTATAAGCCGAGTTTTTCAGCCCAAAGATTGGGCTGAAAAGTCCCCACCTCGGCTTATACGCGAGTCAGTGCCTGGGGGCCGAGATCGGGGGCTGGAGGAAGCTGGGGAGGCTGACATTATACAGGTCCCCCTCACAGTATGGCGCCCCCCCCCCACAGGATGGCCCCCGCATGCAGCGCTGCGCACATACATTACCTGGCTATCAGCTGTCACCCTCCGGTGGTGGATCGCTGCTCCTGGCTTCGGGCTGCATCTTCATCTGTGTCTTCCTGCTTGTCACGTCACCGGCCGGGGTCGCAATGACATCATCGCGATGAGCCCGGCCACAAGCAGGAAGACAGATGAAAATGCAGCCCGGAGCCAGGAGCAGGGATCCGCCACCGGAGGGTGACAGCTGATAGCCAGGTAATGTATATGCGCAGCGCTGCATGCGGGGGCTATCCTGTGAGGGGGGAGGGGGCGCCATACTGTGAGGGGAACCTGTATACCACACTGCTGGGCTGTATACTGTGCTGGGGACCTGCTGTATACCATCACTGCTGGGGCTGTATACTATGCTGGGGACCTGCTGTATACCACACTGCTGGGCTGTATACTATGCTGGGGACATGTATACCATCACTGCTGGGCTGTATACTATGCTGGGGACCTGTATACCATCACTGCTGGGCTGTATATTATGCTGGGGACCTGTATACCATCACTGCTGGGCTGTATACTGTGCTGGGGACCTGCTGTATACCATCACTGCTGGGGCTGTATACTATGCTGGGGACCTGTATACCATCACTGCTGGGCTGTATACTGTGCTGGGGACCTGCTGTATACCATCACTGCTGGGGCTGTATACTATGCTGGGGACCTGCTGTATACCACACTGCTGGGGGCTGTATACCTGTGCTGGGGTCCACCCTCGGCTTATACGCGAGTCAATACGTTTTCCCAAGTTTTGGGGGCAAAAGTAGGGGGGTCGGCTTACAGACGAGTACATACGGTAATTTAGACAATGTGATTTTCTGGAGTTTATTTTTTATATTCTCTCAGTGGGCAAACCTACAAAATCAGAAAGGGTTCAAATACTTATTTCCCTCACTGTAAACAACTGCTCTGTAATAATAGGGATAAAAGTGCCCCATTCTGGAAAACAATTGAATCCCCACCTGTCTAGAAGTTACCACTTATCCTCTGGATAGTTGATAAAGGGATATTCCGGACGAAACAAGTGCATATTTTTTTATTACTTAATAATATTCCTCACATGTACTAAATTTATTCTAAAGTTCTGAATTAAATATCCCTTCAATAACTTCTTCTAGGTACAGATGATGAATGGTATATACATACCTCCTCAGATGAAGAGCTAATGGGATTCACATTGGTTGGCAAAGTGCCTAACTGGCTCTGATGCCGTATGGCATACTTAAGATGTCTTTCCAGCCTTCTTAAGTTTCTCTATCACACAATTTAAAGAAAAAAAAATTAGTTTTTATTTCCAATGCAGTAATTTCTGTAGAAACACAGTAAAAATAAAATCCTACAAATGGCACATGGCTGCACTAACAGCCCATGCACGGCACAGGTTGGTAGCGGGTGTATGGGTGAACTTGCCCCATGTCAGGCTGGTGATGGGGGTGTTATCTGTTTATATGGGATGGGGCGGGATACAGCTTTTGTTTGCAGCTTTTAAACCTTTTTAAAATTTGTGCGGTAAAAATTTTGACAGCTTCATTAACACTGTGCCAGCATTTTGGGTTTTGACATTCTTTACGTCCATTCCCGCCCCATAAAGGGGTTTGCTGAGGGTTTGCTTTCTTATTTTAACCCCGCCCAAAAAAAGTATGATTTAGCAATATGTACAGGGGTTTTTTGTCCCCTATTTCGGGGGGAAAAAAAAAAATTGAAACAAAAAAACTTACCATATACTTGAAATAAAATCCTGAAATTTTCCTTTTTCTTCCGACCAGGTAATTTTCACGTGTTAAAGCTTGCGTCGCTGATAAAAAGCATCCTAAAATATTTTTAAATTTCCCCGCCGGGAATTTTAAACACTAAATCTAAAAAAAAAAATTAGTTTTTTAACTAAAATTTTTATTAATTTTAAAATGAACACACACATTATATATTAAATATTTTAACATTTTTAAAACAGCTCCAAAAAAAAATTAAAGGGAAAACCACTGAAAAAATTTCCAGTTTCTCTGATTTTTCTCTTTTTTTAGGTATATATTAATGCAAAAGAAAACAAGTTCTTATTAATTTAGGAACAACAATACTAATGTTTTAATCAGGAGGGCTTTTATTTTTTGAATGAATAAAAACTAAAAGGTAATATATTTAAGAGCATTGTGTATCCTTTTTTTGCTCCCCAGCGTTTTTCTATTTTTATACCAAATTTATTCATCGGTTAATTTTTTAAACTGGGAAAGATTTCCAAAAATTCAAAAATTTGGTGGAAAAAACCATTATTTTTTTAAACACAGCTTCATGCGGGCTTTTGGCGCTTTCCTCTGTCTTTACACTGCTTTTGGGTAACCTTATGCCACACCTGGCAAAAAATGTAAGCAGTTCTTTTAAATTTTTTGAGGGCTTTTTGACTGTCTCAAGTCATGTAAAACCCAGAATAAAAGGGGCCTTTTCCTTCCCAAAATGGAAAACAAAGGAGAGCCAGGTGAAATTTGCCAAAAAACCCTAAGGATTGGGGGCCATTGAGGAATGGAGTAAGGGATTTCTCTGATGAGTCTAATTTTCAGCTTCTCGGAACTGCGTTTCTCATACAGTGGAAAAGACGGTCAGACAGAAGAAGGCGCAAAGGTGGCCCTTTTTTTTAATCCGGGCCGTTTCAGGGGTCATATCCCCAAATTCTTCCCCAGGGCAAGTAGAGTTGCAGCTCTGAAACATGTCCCGGGGAAAAAAAGCCCCCTTTGCGCCTTCCTCTGTTGACCCGTTTTCAATGTTGAGCAGGGGCAGTTTCCCAGGGAAGCTGAAAATTTGTCATCAGAGAAGATTACCTTACCCAGTCCCCTATGGCCAAAACCTTTTGGTTTTGGCAACTTCAGCCTGGCCTTTCCTTTTTTTTATTTATGAAAGGCTTTTATTCTGCTTTACATGGGCTTTAGGCAGTACAAGGGGCATCCCAAAAATTAAGAATGCTTAAAATTTTTGTGCCCCGGTGTGGCATAAGGTTTTCCCAAAAAGGGGGCCCCAAAAATGTGAAAGATAGAGGGAAAACGGCCAAGACGAAAAGAGAGTTTTGATTAAAAATAATGGGTATTCCACCAAATATTGATTTTTTGAATCTTCCTGAGGGTTTTTAAAAATTAAGCCCATGAATAAATGTGGGTATAATTAAAAAGTAAGCGTGAGAGCTAAAAAAGGATACCCCAAAGCTCTTAAAATATATTATTTGGTTTTTTTTCATTTTAACAAATAAAAAGCCCTTTCCGAGTTAAAAAAATTAGTAAATTTTTGTTCCCAAATTTTTAAGAAATTGTTTTCTTTGCATTTAATTAAAAACTAATAAAGAGAAAAAACGGGGGAAAAATGGAAATTTTGCAGTGGTCTCTTTTAAATTTTTTTGGGGGCGTATATATGTTTTATATTTTTTAAAATATAAAGTGTGTGTTCATTAGTAATAGTATTAAAATTTTAGTTATTTGACTAATTTTTTTTTTATAGATTCAGTTTAAATTTACAGGCGGGTAAATAAGATATTTGAGGATGCTTTTTATCGCGGGCTGCAAGCTTTTAAAACCCTTTAAGTTGACCTTTGGGCGGAAGAAATGGAATTTTCGTGATTATATTTCGAAGTTATGGTAAGTTTTTTAGTTTTAGATTTTTTTTTTTCCCCCCCGAAAAAGCACAAAAAAAACCCCTGTAGCATATTGCTAAATCATACTTAAATTTGGGGGGGGGGATTTTAAAATAAGAAAGCAAACCATCAGCACCCCGTGATTGGGGGCGGCAAAGGACGTAAAAAAATGTTTAACCAACATGCTGGCCCCAGTTTTTTAAAGTTTCTTCAAAAAGTTTGACAGCAGCATTTAAAAGGGGTTTAAAAACTTTCAGCCCCCCCCTGTATCCCGCCCATCCCATATAAAAAAATAACACCGCCCTCAAAAAGCCTGACTTGGGGGAAGTTCCACCCATTTCACCCGCTACCCCCTGTGCCGTGCAAAGGGCTGTTTTGTGCAGCCGTGCCCTTTGTAAGGGTTTTATTTTTCTGGTGTTTTTCTACAGAAATTACTGCATTGAAAAAAAAAAATAATTTTTTTTTCCTTTTAAAATTTTGTGATAGAGAAATTAAGAAGGCTGGGGAAAAACATTTAAGTATTTCCCTTTCGGTCAGAGCCATTTGGCACTTTGAAAACCCCAAAGTGAATCCCATTAGTCTTTATCTGAGGAAAGGTATGTATATACCATTCATCATCTGTACCTAGAAGAAATTTTTGAAGGGATATTTAATTTCAGAACTTTAGAATAAATTTAGTTCATGTGAGGAATATTTTTAATTTTTAAAAAAAATTTTTGCACTTGTTTCGTCCCGGGAAAAACCCCTTTTCAACTATCCCGAGGTTTAAGTGGTAACTTCTAGACAGGTGGGGATTTAATTGTTTTCCAAAAAATGGGGCACTTTTATCCCTATTATTACAGAGCAGTTTTTTACAGTGAGGGAAATAGGGATTTGAACCCTTTCTGATTTTTTTAGGTTTTTCCAAATGAGAGAATATAAAAAAAAAACTCCCGAAATACATTGTCTAAAATTTCCGTATGTACTGGGCTGTAAGCCCACCCCCCCCCTTTTGCCCCCAAAAAATTGGGGGAAAAAGTTTTTGACTCGCGTATAACCGAGGGTGGACCCCAGCACAGGTTTACAGCCCCCGCAGTGTGGTATACAGCAGGTCCCCAGCCCCTAGTTTTACAGCCCCCGCAGTGATGGTATACGCAGGGGCCCCAGCACAGTATACAGGGCCCGCAGTGATGGTATACAGGTCCCCCGCCCTTTTTTTTAAAAGCCCCCCAGTGATTTTTTATAAGCAAAGGGCCCAGCACAGTATACAGCCCCCCAGCAGGGGATGGTATTCAGGTCCCCCCGATAATATACAGGCCCCCGCGTGATGGTTTTTACAGGGGCCCCCGCATAGTATTCAGCCCCCGCAGTGATGGTTTTACATGTCCCCAGCATTTGTATACAGCCCAGGGAAATGTGGGGATACAGCAGGTCCCCCTGCTAGTTTTCAGCCCCCGCCCGTGATGGTATTCAGAAATTCCCCAAACACAGTTTACGCCCAGCGTGTGGTTTTACAGGTTCCCCTCACCCCGTATGGCCCCCCTCCCCTCAAGGATTTGCCCCCCCCATGCGCGCTGCGATATTAAAATTAAAATGGCTATCAGCGTCAAACCCCGGTGGGGATCCTGCTCCCGGCCGGGCTGCATTTTTTATCTGTTTCCTGCTTGTGGCCCGGGGCCCCCATCGCGGGTGGGGTCATTGCGCCCCCGGGCCGGGGGAGTGAAAGCAGGAAGACACAGATGAAGATGCCCGCCCGGGAAACCCCGGAGCAGCGTTTTCCCCCACCCGGGGGGGGTAAAAGGGTGATAGCCAGGGAAAGTATGTGCGCAGCGTGCATGCGGGGGGGCCCTTTTTGTGAGGGGGGGGGGGCCATACTGTGGGGGGACCTGTATAAGTCAGGGGGTCCCCAGCCCTTTCCCCCAGCCCCCGGGTCTTTTGGGCCCCCGGCACTGACTGCGTTTAAAACCCAGGTGGGGGCTTTTCAGCCCCAATCTTTGGCTGAAAAAACTGGCTTTTTGGATTTGGTATTGTAATTTGAAAAGAAAAAGGTATTGGCCCCTTGGCAAAAAGATTTAATATTGGGTTGAAAATACTGTGGCGCAGGTCAGAAGTTCTGTAGGATGTAGGTTTCCAAAACCCAGGAATTTTTCCCTCCTTTTAATCATACTAATCATTAATTTTTTTAAAAGATTTTAAAACTGGGCTTCGCCCTATTTTTGTTTATGGAAAAGGCTGGAATCCTACAACATGGGCCCCAAAAGGTTTTTTTTTGGCCCCTTTTTTGGGTTTGGGCACTTTTTGGGCTTGCGCTTGAAAACAGCCAGACCCTTTTTTAAAGCCCTTGGGGGAGAGTTGTCACTGGAAGTACAGGATATAATTGCCCTTGATTGCGAAAAGCCTGGCCAATTGCGAATAAACCCAAAAATAGATTCCATGCTTTCTTGACGTGTAAACAAACATATTTTTTATCCAAAATACACGGCATTGCTTAATGCAAGAACCAGGCAAATCCCCGCCCTTTATCCCAATCACCTAAGAACCCCATGGGCGTCGTTAAAAAAAGGTTTTTGAAGTGATTTTGGGCTTTAAATTTTAAAATTCGGTGGTTACAATGGTTTCTGGTGGGGTGGATGCCCCTGGATATTACAAGCCCTCGGTGGTTTGGCTGACCTCTCATTTCCTCTGTCCTGTCTCTTCCGGTGGTTTGCTGGGCCCGTATGGTTTGTTGCCCCGGGGAAACTTTATTTTTTCCTTGCCCCATTTGGGGCCTTCTCACCTTGCTTCTCGGGTAGCCCATTCCAGCCAATGGGGGCTGGGATTTTCCTGCATGTAGAAACCACTGTTTGGGCTGGGGTTAATGCCAATGGGGGGTTGCGGATTTTTTTTGGTGACAATGGGCGTTTTTAAAGCAGGAAGCTTATTGGAGCGCTAACATGTCGAAAGGCGCCCAATGGGCCCAAAAAACCCGCGGGCAAAAGGAAAACGGGGGAAAACCCCCAAAAAGGGTGGGGGGGGGAAATTTACATATTCGATTCCAAAGGGAAAAACCCTGGAAAAAAAGGGGAGGGCCCCCTTTTTTTTTATTTGAAAAGAATTTTTAAAAAATTTTTTTTTCCCCCCAAAAAAACCCTAAACTTTAAGTCTTCCTGGTCATTTGTTGGTGAAATTCAATTTTTACCCAAACTTTGGTTCACGGGTCAAACCCCTTTTTTCCAAATCTGGTTTTCCCCTTTTGGTAGGTAAAGTGAAATGAGGGGGTTTTTGTGGGGAAAAAAAAGTTTTTTCCCCAAAAAGAAAAAAAAAGGGAAAATACTGATAAGGGGGGTTTCCCGGGGGCTTTTCCACCCCCCGTTTTTTTCCCTCCCCCGGCTTTTTGGGGTTTTTTACCCCCTTCCCCCAAATGCACTGGGTCCCCCCTGACCCCGTGGAAACCCTTTTGCCCTTCCTGTGGGGGTTGGCCCTGCTGGGGTTTTTGGGGCCCCGGGGGGTTAACATGAAATGTGGGCCGCTCGGTCTTAATGGAGCTTTGTTGGGGCCCTTTTCCCGGCCCAGGAGCCAGACCCAAGGGGAAAAGGGGGGAAAAATGTTATTTCGCCTCCCTTTGGAAATTACAGGGATACAATACACAAAGGTTTCTGGTTTTATTTTTCAAAATTTACTGGGGGGAAATTCAAAAGGGGACTTCACTTTTGCCGGGGCCCCACAAATCAAGGGGTTAACTGGCTGGGTAGGGGAGCCATAAAAGGAGGGAAGGGACAGCCCGGGGGGGCGGGGGGGAGCACAAAGGGATCCCCGCTCCCCGTTTTCTTTTTGCAAGCGCTTCCAACGGAACCAAACCTTTAATGAAGTTGGACGGCACCTTTTTTGCCTCTTTTGAAATTGGTCCATTTATTACAAAACCCCCCATTATTGCTTGTAATGTAATTTATATGGGGGGTCAGAGAGAAATGACTTCACGTTAACAATGGATATCCAGGGTCATTGGGTTGATTTTTCCCAAGATGGGGGTTCACAATTCGAGCTCCGGGGGGGGCCAATGTGAAGGTGATTGGGGGGCAAGGGGGCAAAAGGATTTTACCCATTACTTTTAAAAGGGGGGAAAATTTGTCATGAAAAATTGTGTGGTGTCACGGGCCCTTCGCGGGGACAAAGGGGGATTAGGGGGAAAGGGAAAAGGGTTTTTCATTCCTCGGAAGATGTTGAACACCCCAGAGGAAAAAAAAATAGTCCTCCAAACCCGGAACCTTCAGTTTTCGGAGAGAGTGTCCCAACCCCCAGGACGTTGTGGAGGAAATTTGGGGATCACCAGGGGGCTGTACTGCGGAGACAGAAATTTTTTTACTCGATTCTGTAAAAGGGAACCCTTTTTTAAAAATTCTTAAAATGGGTTGTGGGGTGAAAAAAAGGCCCTTTCTTCTCCGGTCCACAAGCCCCAAAAAGGGTTTTGGGCCCAGGGGGGGCTTAGGGGGCCTTTTTTTCTTAGTCCTTTTGATTAGCAGAAAAGCCCCCTGTTTTGTTTTAAAAGGTGGCCCCCAATCTTAAAAAAAAAAAGCCGGGGAAAAAGGGAAAAACCCCTTTGGTGGGGAAAGAAAGGACTAAATGTGGAAACCTAAATTTTTTCGGAGAAAGTCAGGCAACCTTAATTTCGTTATGCCCTTTTTTAAGGGAAATTTTTTTGGGGGGTTTCCCCCTTTAGTTTTTTTTTCCCTTCAGTGATATTGGGCAAGTTCTTTTGGGGCCCCCGCGAAAGTTCGGCCCCCCCGGGCGGGGTTTTTTCTTGAATCCAAGTTTTTGGGGAAAAAAAGGGGGGATTAAATGGGGAGGGGCGGGGTTTTTTTTTCCCTTTTAAATTGTGTAATGGGTCGGAGGGGGCTTTTGGAAACCCGGCACCTTTCTTTTCGGGGGGGGTTTACGGTACAAGGTTTTGGTTTTCAGGTTTTCCTGCACCATGCTTGAACACCCAACAGGGGAATCAATATTTTACTGCCCAAATGAGTTCAGGTTTTCGAGAACACTGCCCTGAATACAACACGAAAGATCTTGTTGGGTTAGTGAAAGGGTGGATCACCGGGGAAACTGACTCACGGAGCAATCCTGGAATAACACTGGGGCCTTTAGGGGGGTTTCCCTTTAGCTTTTTATATGGAACAGATTTGGGTTTTGAAAATTTTAAATTTTTGGCCCTCCTTGGTAAACAAGTGAAAAAAGGAAAAACCCTGTTCTGCCAGTAGACATGGACCAGCATAAGTAATCATAACTCACTTTTTAACTGGGCAGGGGCAACCCCAAAACGGGTTTTGATCACTACTTACAAGGAATTCAAATAACCAGGGGTTTGGCAAGGCCATGTTTTACCCGGGTTTGGTTTTTGTAAGAACATGTGTAAAGTCGGACTAGCTCGGGGCCACTCCTTCCGGCAAAATTTCCTTCTTGGTACTGTTTCCCTGCCATGCCTGCATCTGTCCTGTGGCCCCAGGAAAAAGGAACGGCCGGGGTGAGGGTTGTCCCCAAAACCAAATTCACCCGGGGGCTTTTCAGGGAACCATGTCCCGGAGGAAATGCTCGGTTTGTGGGTTCCGAAATCCATGAAAATGCTAGTTGTGGGTTGGGTGCCGGGTTGGGAGACACCAATTGGCACTTGTTTGGAAATCTAATTATTGAAGGACATAAAAATCTCTTGCCCCCCAAGTCAGGGGGGGGTGGAATGCACAAAAAATTTAAAAACCTTTTAGGGAATGTATAGGGGCCCTTGCCATGCCACAAGGGTTTGGGGGGTAGTGATGTAGTACGAAAAAAACATTGGGGGGAGACCCCCAAAAAGGTAAAAACCATGCCAAGAAAGAAGGATTAGGAAACAAAAAAAAACGAAAAAAGGGAAAATTTGAATAAAAACCAATTCAAAATTTAAATTTTTTATTAAATAAAAAAATTTTTTAAAAAATAATTTTAAAATTTTTATTTTAATATTTTTATAATTTTTTAAAGAAAACCAAAAAAATATAATTTTTCTTTATGAAAGGGGGCCGGGGGGAATTTTTTTTTTTATTTTTTATGATTTTCCCCAAAATTGTCCAGCCCTAAAATAAGGCTCCCACATCCTTTTTTTTTGTGCTGTTTTTTTTTTCAATTATGAACCCCTACAGTGTTAAAAATTTGGCATCTTCGGTCATTTTGGGCTGTCCAGTTTTTGATACATTGATATAGAAAATGTCATTAATAGACAAAACTCTAAGGGGCCCCATAATAGGGGGGATCCTAAGCTTAATTGGACTTTTCAGTTTTATTTGATCCGGCTTACAACGTTTGAGGCATTCGATGTTCCTTTAATCGGTTACACTCGGATGCGATTTGTAGTATATGAAGGGAGTAAAATGGATGGAAAAAAGGAACCATTGGAAAAATCCTTCCCACATAGCATCTGGGGACAAATGGTCTTAGTGTTCCCGGCCCCCAAAACCAGGAACACCTCGGAACCTCCGAAATCCCCTTAACTGCCATTTTTTTGGGGGGTTTTTAAAAAAACGAGCTCGTTTGGGGTATTGCACATTCTCCCCACAGAGGGTTATGACGGGAAAAACCCAAAAGCAGCAAATTTGGCGTTTATTGGCACAAATCCCATTATTAAAAGGTTTAAACAAAAAAATTGAAAATTTTGATATATCTAAAAAAGGTTTTAAAAAAGGTTTAAAAGAACCCAGTAAAATTCCTTTTCCCTCTTATAAATTGCAAAAAATTTCGGGGGAAAAAAAAGGGAAGTTTTAACACCTTCCCTTGCCATTTTTTTTGTTTTTTTTTTTTCCCCTTTTTGGTTTTTTTTTTTCCTTTAATTACCGGGCTTGTTTTTAAATGTTCCCTTTTTTCATTCCTTTTCAGGGAAAGGGAAACCCAAGTGTTAAATAAAAAAAAAGTCTTTTCAAATTCCCTTTTGGGGGTTTTTTTATTTATTTACAAGGAAAACCACGGGTGCCAAATTTTTGGGTTAAAAGGGGGTTTTTAAAAAAAGAAGTTTTTTTTTTTCTTTTTAAGGGGAAAAAACTTTTTTGGGAAATTTGAAAAAAAAATTTTTTTTGACAATGCCTTTATCCCCCACATGTACAGGAAGAAACTCGTGGGAAACCGGGCCTAGGTTTTTCAATAAAACCAAAACTCAGCGGGGGTTTTGGAAAGACTATTCTTTCCCACATCCCCCAAGGGGCAATCCCCCAAATGAGCACACAAGGCAAGGGAACCTGGCCAAAATAAAAGTTAATAAAAAGGCGTAAAAGTCAATTATATAGATATATTTAACTTTTAATACCTATAAAAGGGGTGGGGCAGCCGGATTGTAGTCACGGACAACAAAGGTCCCCTCCCCTTCTTTGCCTCTTTATAATTACCCCATTAACTTTTGGGCTAAAAAGGGCCCCGGGGGTTTAACTAAACCTCCATTTTTGGGCCCTTCCCCCCTTTTTTTAAACAGGCCCCCCTTTTTTTCCCATATAAAATAAAACTTTATTTTAAATTCACCTTTTTTTATCTTCCGGGTTGCATTTAAATTGGTAAACCGGTCATTGATCGCAAAAGGTTCACTCTCTTTGGGGGAAATTTTTCCCGGTTTCCCAAAATTGGAGTAACGCAGCGGGCAGTGACCGAGTGCGAGATTTTTATACAGTAATGGGGTTCAATTTGGGGGTTTTTGGCATAAAGTAACCAAAAAAAGGGGCCCATTTCGATGAAAATAATTCCTAGGGGGATGTTATTTTTTTTCGGTGAGCAAAGGGGACGTTTACCTTTTTTGGTAAGAAAAGGTTTTAAAACGCCCTTTAACATAAAATTATTTTCCTTTCCCTAACCAATTTGGGGTTTTTTTATTTGGGTTGTTTATAAGGGGAAAATATTATTATTTGAAAGGGGTTTGTGAAATACTATATGTTATTTTTATAATGTTGATTTTTTTTAACAAAGGGGGAGAAAGTATTGGACACCTTTCATTAATTGCCACTTATTTAGTAAAAAAATTTTTCAAAAAAGCTTAAATGTCTAAAAAAAATTTGGCAAAAAGTTTTTTTTGGGTTTATAAAAAAAAATTATCTATGCTAGTTCCCCCCCTTCCAGGTGGTAGGACTCAAATATTTCCCCCCAGGTAAAAGCCCATCCACCCTGGATGGGGGCCACCCGGAAGGGATCCCCCCTTATTGGTGGTTTAAAAAATTTTTTAGTCCAAACCAGGGTTTTGGACTGATGGGGTTAAAAAAAGGGACAGATTTAAACTTTTCCTTTTTTTAAAAATGTTGTTTTGGGTTTTGTTGAAGGTTAAACCTGGTGCCACTTTTTTAAAAATTTGAGTTTTTTTCCGGATTCTAAAAAAAAAGGCAATAAGTTCATTAACGTGTTTTAGGAAAACCCCCAAAAATAGGGCCCCACAGTTAAGGGGTTTGTAGTTTGGGTGAAAGGGGTTTTCTAAACATGTGCGGGGAAAAAAAAATTTGGGGTTTTTTTTTTCGTTTTTAAAATGGTTTTTTTTAAGTAATCAATTTTGCCAATCCAAATTTTTTTTTTTTTTTATGGTTTTTTTTGGGGGAAAAAAGGGGGATGAGAACTTTGTTTTTTTTTTTTTTCCATGTTTTTTTCCCCCCTTTTTTTTTTTTCTTCCCTTCAAAATTTGGGGTTAGTCTTATAATAGGTGGTTTATAAGCAAAATTTTTGGGGTTTTGAGGGGTTTTTATATATAAGTAAATTTTAAACAGTTGCACTTTATTATACAACAGGGTCAAAGTTTAACCCTATCATTAAAAAAGCCACTGGAATAAAAAAAGGAAAAAAATTTCAATGACGCTCTCCCCATTTTGGCTGAAATGCAGAAATATGAAATGAAACTTTTTTAAAGAACCTATGGTAAAAAAAAAAGGCAAAGTTTCAACCCTATTCCTATTTTTAGTAAAAAACCCTTTTTAATTTAGTAAAGGCTTATAATTTTCAGGTTCCACTTTTTTAACGGATTTGGTTCTTTGCCATTTCTTCCTTAAAAAAAACCCCTGGGGTTAATTAACTTTTTTGGAAGTTTTTCAGCCCAAAAAAGGGGTGCTCATTTTTTTAAAGGAAGGGTTTGCCGGGTTGAAGAAGCCAAGATTTTATTCTGAAGACCCTTTTGTACTATGCGTGCTGCTTTTTGCTGTAAAGGTGACCTGGTGGCAAGGGGAGTCCAGGCATTGGGAAAGAGGTATGGGATATTCTGTACTTGGCCGAGTTATGTTCTTCAATCAAAAGGTTCATTTGTAAAAAACCCCGGGAGCAATCTGACCACCATGTTACGTCGGGGATTGATTGGAAGGGTGACATGTCCCTGGTTTCTCCAGAATCCACGGAATTATAAAAAAATTTTCTTTTCATAAAGAGAATCTTAACCAAGTCGGGAGTCTTCATAGTTTTTGCAATCATGAAGGCTTTAGCCTTGCCTTGGAAGAGGTTCTTTGGGCATATAAGGCTAGACTTTTGACGCAGTATTTACTTTACACTTTCTCCTTTCCCACTGATCTTGGATAAACATATGATTTGTTTTCTTTACCCCCCCCAAAGGGGTTTTCAACAATTGAAAGTTTGGTACATCCAGGTTGGGGTTTTTTGAAAGGTTTTCCCCAAAGGGGTTTTTTAAAGGCCCAAATGTTTTAAAAACTTTTAAAAAATTTTGGAATTTGGGAAACCCGTGCCCAAATTTTCTGAAAAATCCCTTTACTCCATAAAACCTTTTGGGGGAAAAAAAAGTAGAAAAAAATTCTATTTGAGTTAAAATTAAATTTTAATTGGGTTTTTCCCCAGTTGCAAAATTTAATTTTTCGTTGGGGGGTTTTCCCAAAAAAAAGGGGGGGGGGGTAATTGGGTAATTTTCCGGGGGTTTTTAAAAAAAAAACCTCTAATAAAAAATTTTTAAAATACTCAAATTTTGGGGGCCCCGGGAAAACCCCAAAGGGGGAAAAGGCGGTTTAAAATTTTTGCCATGATCCCAAATTTACTAAAGGGCCGACCCTTTAAAAAAATTGGGTTTAAATTTTTAAAATTTGTGAAAAAGGGGGAAATTAAAACCCATTAAAATTTCCCGTTTAAAAAACCAAAATTTTTTACTTTTTTTTTAATTTTTTTTTTCAGAAAGGTAATACATTTTAAAATTTTTTTGAAACAAGAAAAATTTTGCTTTTTTTTTTTCGAAGGGGAATTAGTAAAACAAAAAGTTTTAATTCTGCATTGTTTTTTTTAATGAAACATTTTCCCAAAGGTCTTTTAACCAAGAAAAAACTAGAATTCAAAAGTTTTGGGAATTGGTTCCACTTTCCCAAAAATTCTTCAGAAAAATGGCCCCTTTTGGATGAAAAATTTGGGAAAAAAAAAGAAAAAATTCTCATTTTTAGGGATTCTTTTTTAAATTGGGTTTTTCCCCACTTTGGGGAAAATTTACGAAAAGGGACTCCCAGAATCCGGGAAAGCAAATTCCCAAAAAATTGAGGGAAACCCCCCAATCGGTCCAAAACCGGGGTTAAAAAAAAAAACCAACAGTTACCAAAAAATTTGGAATTGGGGGGGAAAGTTGGTTTTTTGGGGCTTTTGGGGCCATTTTTACAATGGAAACCTCAATCCCATGGTATCGAATTTGTACAATTAAAAAAGGGCATTGAGGTTTCCCCTTTATAAAAGGCCCCACCTTTGCCCAAAACCAACCTCCAATTTTTTTTTTTTAAAGCTTTGGGGGGTTTTATGTGGGGTTTTAACCCCTGGGTTTTTTGGTTGGGGCCTTCCCCAAAAATTTGTGAATTCTGGAAAATTTCTGGGGGAGGGAAATCAGGAAATTTTTATTTTTTAGGTGAAAAAAAAAAATTTTAATTTTTATCAAACAAAATTTAAATTTTTTCCCTTTGGGGGGGTCCATTTACATTAAAAAAATTTCTCTTCATTAAGGTTTTTTAACTTGAAATAAAAAATTACATGACTCTTTAAAATGGCCCCCTTATGCAAACCCAAATACCACATTTTTGTTCCAGGTTTTGGAGGCTCCATTGTTTTAAAGCAAAAATTTATCGGGGTTTGGGGTTTTTTGGAGTAATGAATTTGACCAATTAAGGGCAATTTGCTTGTTCCTGAAAATTTTCTGGAAACATGAAAATTGTTCCTTGTACAGGAACAATGGCAATGTTCCATGAACCAGGAAAGCAAAATTGCCAGAAAATTGAGAATTTGCATTGTCTTACTACCCTTAAAAAAAAAAACCCCCCTTTTGGGGTTAATCAACGGGGAAGATCCACAAAATGTGAACACAAAAATTTGGGGGAAGGGGGGTTTGGGGAAAATTTTGTGGGGCCATTTTCATCAAGGGAAAAGTTGCAGGGGGTTCAAACATGAGAAATTTAAATCATTTTGGGGTTTCCCATTAAAGGAAGATCACCAGAAAAAAAAAAAAAACGCCGCCCATTTTTTCCATTTTTTGAGATTATTTGTTTTTTTGAACCCCATAACTAAAAATTAAACAAAATTCACCCCTTAAAATTTAAATAGAAAATAAAACCTGCCTAAGATTGCTGGGAGCCAATCTAACCCCCCAGTAAGTTTCCTGTAATCTTTGAAAAAACCCAAAAAAAACGTGGGTTTAAAAACCAAATGAGAATTTAAAAAATTTTTTCCCAAAGGGTTTCAGGGAAAGCAGAAAGGTGCATTTGACATAAGAATTTCACTGCTGTACCAAGTTTTTTTAAAACTTTGTTTTAGTTTTTAAATTAAAAATTTTGAACACCTTGGAATCATTCCAAAAAAAAGCAACTGCATGTAAAAAAGCCTTTTGTAGAGTAAAAAACCACCGCCCAAAAATTTGGATAGAAAAAGTGTGGATAGTTGGGAGAAATTATAAAAGTTATACACTGGTTCAATGGCTTAGGTTTCCACAAAGAAACTTCCCTTTGCAAAGGGGGCCCGTAAATTTCAAAACATTGGCCCAACTTAGAAATTGTTTTCTTTGTTGAGAGCACCAAGGATTTTTTTGGGGTTTTCCCAATGTTGGAGAAAGGCTGCTTCCCTGCCCAATACAATCCCCGTAACATTGGGGCAGGATTCCCCGGTTTTTCCAAGCTAAAGGGCATTTTCTAAATTTTAAAAACTTGGAGGTTTACGAGAATCTTTTATCTTGACCCGGGCCCCAACTTAGGGGTTCACCTTCCCGACAAAACCAGACAACCTATTTTTCAGGATGGCTTTCAGTTCCGGTTTCAGTCTGAATGACTGCAGCCCTGACCAAAACCAAACTTCTTAAGCTGAATAGGGTCCACCAAATTTCCCATTTCTCCTAAAACAGAAGGAATTTTGGGGATTGCCGGTCCCTTCGGGGTTTAAAAATTAAAGAATCAAAGACTTAAAAAGGGAACTAGGTTAAGCTTCAACTAAACTTAAAGAATCAAAAATGAATTGATATAGGTTTTCCTTAAATTTGCCTTTTTATTTATGCTTATTTATAACGAGAGGGGTGGATCAGGTTAAGGGGAAAATTTTTTTAAACTACAATTCATTCCTGCTTTGTGGTTTTAATTGTAAAAATCCGAGTCCTTAGAAGGGGGGGAAAGGGTGAGACTGTATTTACTTCCCATTTTTTAAAGCCTAAATTACCCCATAATATTTTTTGTTTATAAAGCACTGTTATAACTACAAATTTGGTAAAGGAAATAAAAAAATTTAATCCCTTATGGGCCAGTAATAAATATTTTGTAAAATAAAAAAAAAAAATGAAACACCAAGTTCTCATCCTTTTACATAAATAAAACCTTCAAAATTAAAATACCTTATTTGGTATTGCGTGATGGCGGAGATGGTCAAAAATTATCTTTAAAAAAAAATTTTTTTGGGTTCCGTGGGTTCACCCCAAATTTTTAAAAAAACCCGGTAGGATCAACCAATCAATTTTACGGGAAAAAGCCTTTCAAGAAAAAACCCGACAAATAAAAAGGAAAGGGAGGGTAAGGGTTTTATTTTTTGGGGGCCCGGGGGGTTTTTTTCTATCAATGGGATTTTAAATTTCCTGCCCCCCACCCCCCGGCCTTTAAAAAGGGGGGGGAAAATTAATCTGCTTTCATAATTTTGTGAGAGGCGGCTGGAATCTACTTATAGAATTTTTTTTTTTACACCCAATTTAATGTTTTAAAATTCTAAACTTTGATAACCCAATGAAAGTTTAATTGGTGGGACAGTATAATAAATAAAATAAAAAAACATGAAAAAAAAATAAAACCAATTTTTCCCAATATCCCCCTTTGATTTTTAAAAAATACCCCATTAAAAAAATAAAAATAAAATATTTTATTGCTTATGGTGGGAAGTCTTTTTAATAAAATATAAAATTTAAAGGGTTGGGTTCTTAAATATAAAACCCAATTGGGTTTTTCACCCCAAACATTGCTTAATCGAAAGGGCCCAAATTAATTACCAATGGTATCGGAAAATGTACCAGCCAAAAAAAAAGTACTGCCCAACCAAAATTGTTGTTACGGTCCGTGGTATTCATTTTTTGGGTTTAAAATCCATTGTCCACACTTAAATAAAACCCATACATGGGTTTTACATAATCATGAAACTGCAGACAACTGCAAAGCGGTCAAAGGGGACATGGAATAAATGAAAAATTTTGTGGTAGCACTTCCCATGTTTAAATTCAGGGGGTTTACCATTTAAATGCCGTTTAAAAGTTTTCCCCTTCAAATTTCACCCCAATTTGTGATATGAGGGGAAATTAAAAATGTTTAGGGAAGAGGAATTGGCACCCAATGGCAGTGAAAGGGTGAATTTTTGTAATTTTTTGGCCAATTTTTAAATTTTGCTTTAACATGCCTTTATAAAGGGAATTTTTTACAAATAGGAAATTTAATGTGTTTTTGGTGTATTAAACCTTCGTGCGTTTGGGAAATGAGGTAGGCGGAACCCCCAAAAAACTGTTTTAGTTTGTGGGACTTTTTTTGGCCATTCTTAATACGGGTTTCCCGTTTTTGGGTTTTTTCCAAGATAACCGTCCTTTGAGTAGCATGGGGGCAATTGCCTAGATTTCCAATTTTGACCGTATAAACAAATCCGTATGGGAACGGGGGGAAAACCCCCCCTGACCTTTAAAAACCGGAACAGGATCCTCAAAACAAAACCCCCGGAATTTTTAAAATTTGAAAAAAAAATTTTGCTTTTAATTCCTTTTTGGGGAAAAATTTTTTTAAAAATTTGCATTATATTAAGAAAAAACTTGGAACCCCCAAAAATTGACCAAAAAGGGGCATTTTAAAACGGGGTGTTTTATTTTAAAAAAAAAAAACCAAAATTTGGGGTTGGTTTTTTTTTGGGGGGTTTTTTGGGGGCCCCCCCAAATAAAAAAGATATTGCGTTGACGTCCCCTTAAAGGCCCCAAAAAAAAAAAGGGGAAAGGGTTTTGTGAAGGTTTTGTTGGGGGTTTGTCCAACTTTTTTTGGGCCAATATGTTTTTTTTTTTTGCTTTAATTTCAGGGCTTTTTGGGGCCCAAAAAGGAATGTTTTACAAATATTTTAAACTTTTAAAAATTTTGTTAACCGTTGAAATTAAAAGGCGGGTTTTGTTTGGTTTTCCGGGAAAGAGGGTAGGGGAAAAAGTTGTAATTTTATCTTTGTTTTATCAGTGTGTTGGGGCCCTTTTTTTGTGCCCCCCCTTTATTTTAAATGACGGGTTTCCCCTGCCCCTTTTTTGGGCTTTTCCTTTTTCCAAGTTTAAAAAACCGTCCTCGGGTGGAGGAGCATGTGCCCCAACCCTGCCCATCATTTTTTCCCAAAATTGAAAACCCCCGTAGAGAAACTGGTTTGTATTGGGGGGCCTGCTGGAAATTTCTGCCCAACCTCCCTTCCTTCCTGCGCCCCATTTTATCCCCCGGGAAAACTAAAAGAGCTTTCCCCGTACAGCCCCAAAAAAATTGGCTGGGGTGGGCCCTTAAAACCCCTTTTAACGCCAAGGAGGGTTTTTGGGTCTCCCCCCCTTTCCTTTTTTGTGTATCATCCCCCCCCCTTTCATCTGACATGTGAAAGCTAACGATGTGAAAAGGGATAAGAAATCCCCCTGTGCTGTTAACTTTTTTAGATGGGACCCGTCAATCACTGACATTTGCCTTCAAAAGCGGTGGTGACCCCTTTATTCCTGGGCCGGTTTCCCCGGGAAATGATTTGGCCCTGACTTTGGGGGGGGGTTCAGGGGATGACCCCAAGTTTCTATCTTTGCTCGGTCAGGGCCCGGCGTTGCCCGGGAGCAGAGTCATCACAAAAAGTGATCATTTGTCCTGTGCGAACTGTGGATCTTCCCAGCTGTGAACGAAACAAGCGATCGGAAAAGAGGGTAGTGCTGGGGAATATGGGCCCAAAAGGGAAGAAAAAAAAGGTGGAGAAAAAAAAAGTATAAAAAAAAAAAAAAACTTTAAGAAAAATTTTCCCCCCCTTTTGGGGCCCCTTTGAACTTTAAAAACTGTTTAAAATTATTTATATTTTACTTTTGGTATTGTTTCGTTTAGAAACCCCCCAATGTATAAAAATATAAAATCAGAGTTTTGGGAAAAACCTTTATTTTTCTTAAATTTTTTTAAATTTTAAATTTAAGCTAAAAAATTTTAATTTTTTAAAAATTTGGGGGTTTCATTCAGAATTTTCCCCCATTCGACTTTTACGGGACTTTTTTTTGGTTTTCCTGCAAAAATTCCCATTTCGGGTGTTCTGTGGCCATAGATCAGCTGAGAGCAAAATAACACTTCCGCAAAATAGCGGTAAAATGACGGTTCACAAAAAAAATCTTTTAAAATGAGAATCCCGATTTTTAGGGCCTTTTTCTTTTTTAACACTATCAGCTTGCAAATGGGGAAAATTGTCCCCTTGTCCAGTTTTTATACCCACAACGGTTTTAAAAAGAAATTTAAAGCAGTGGCGCTGGGACCCCACTCCCAAAAATTCCCGGGGGCCATATGGGGGTTTTTCCCTGGGGAAAGGGGGCCCTCACTGTCCGCGCTGCTGCTCCAGGAAAAAAGGAACCGGGGACCCCAGGTGCCCTGGTTAAACTGATGCTTTTTTTGGGTTTTGGGCATTTCGGAAAACCCCAAAAAAGAGCTCCCTTCCTCAGGGAACCCCGGATGGGGCCCCGAGGAAGGAGTTTTGGGTTTTTGGTTCCCAAAAAGCGTTTGGACAATAAAAGGGAATTTAAATTCCCTTTCCCGGGCATTTTCCCCTTTTCCTGGTTCCTTGTTCCCGGAAACAAACCGCCGGGAAGTGACATTCCTTTCCCCGGGAAAACCCCTTAATATTCACCGATAAGGAATTCTCCGCCCCCAAACAGAGAGTGCAGCCCGGGGACTGTAGGAAGCAGCCCGGGGAAACCCCCAAAAGAACAATTTTCAGCCCCAAAAATGATTTCGTGAAGGGAAAAAAAACATGGCAATAAAGGGCCCCCAATGTAAAAAAGTTGGGTTTCCTTTTGTAAGTTGTGTCATTTCCCCCCGATATATTAAGGGCCCCTTTCCCGCAGCTTCCCCCAGTATTAAGGAGTTGTGAGGTTTTCACTAAAAATTTGGGGGTCCCATGTCTACTGGCCCCACATGGTTTTTCTTTTCTTTTTGTGCTTTTTGTCCTTTTTTAAACCCGTTAAAGGGCGGGCCCCAAAGGGCCCTTTAGACCCTCGGGGAAAAAACAAGAGGTTATTTAAAATTCCCGGTTTTATATATCTAAAGCCCTAAGGAACCCCGGAAACCCCCCCCCCAAAGCCCCCCCCCCCCCCGTGTCCCCCAAAAACGCCGGTTTCCGCCCCACCCTGGGATTGCTGAGGTTTCCCCAGTTTTGAATTTAGGGGCCCTTTTTTCATAACCGGGGACATGATCGCCCTTTTTTACACTGGGTTTTTTGGTTGTAGAAAAATTGATCTCATGAAAAAAAACTTGGGAAAAGGGCCCGTAAAAAAAATATTTCTTGTTTATCTGACAGGGTAAGGGATGTTGGAACAGAGAAATGTTTCCCGCCCCGGTCACCCCCAAAATCCCCCGGGTTTTCCCCGGTAAACAACCCCCTCATCATGATAAACCGGAAATGGGTGGGCCGGAGGTGCCAGAAGCAGCCCCCCCCTTTCCCGTTTATTTTCTCTCTGAGTGAACAAACATCTTTTCAAAACCCGGGGAGAAATAAACAAACCCCCTTTTCTCCTCGGTTTCCCCCCGTCTAATCCCCCCTTTGCTCCCTTTTTGCTGTAATGGGTGCACAATTTAGCCCCCCACCCCCTTTTCCCCTGTTCCCTTTACCTCCCCCCTTTGCCCCCTTTTGATTTAAAGTCCTTGGGCCCGCTCCATTTGGCCCCCCCAAACCCCCCCTTTCCCCCCAACCTCCCCGGGGATCTTTTGGGATGCCTGCCCCTGAAGGGGTAACCCCCACGATTGGCCCATCAACCCGGATCTTAAATCCCTTTTTTTCATGGGGAAACCAATTTAAACCCCAGGTCAAGGGGGGGGTTTTGATTTTTTTTTTTCCCCTTTATCTATCCCCCTGCCCCGGGACCAAGGGTTTTTGGGCATTCACAATTGATTGTGGATTTTGGGGGTTTTTGTGGGGTAAAAAAAGATGGAGGAATCTAAATTTTGGTGTCCCTTTAACCCTTTGATCAAGGGAAAAAAGGGGTTTGCCCAAACCCTTCCCCCCCCTCTC
>JARQOC010000011.1:177578940-177639352 GCA_033576535.1 Allobates femoralis | reverse complement strand
GCGGCAACCACGACCGTAAACATCGCTTCTGCAGTTGTTCAGGCGATTTCAGAATCTCCGAATCGTCGGAGGATGCACATGAGATCTCTGCGTGTGACCTCTCCAAAGCGATCTTGGCTAACTGCCAAAAATGTGCGCGCTCCCATGAAATTGCTTGCAACATCGCAGCAATGTTGCGTCGTGTAACGGTACCTTCAAAGTTCCTGTTATTCTCCTCGGTGACTATCCGGCCAGCTACCCGCTAAAGAACTGTGTAACTGTGAACATGATCCGTGCACGTTTACAAGTAAACACCCGTACAGAGTCAATCAGCCTCCAGTGTCTTATTCCAGCAAGCTAACTCACAGAGCTTCTACCACGACAACCAGCACAGCAGCTACACTGCCCTGGGGACACTGCTCCGCCTACAGGGAGCTGAACCATCTAGCTGCATTACCATCATCCCCGGCAGTCTGACACCGACGCTGGTGAGCATCACCAGAACTGCAGGTGACGGAACAAGACATTTATTCTTTTTATCCCCTTTTTATTTTATTCACAATTGACTACCAGGACTACGGGTCCGGGCAGGCCACCAGTGACATCTCCCCAACTCCATGCCCGGATTCGGAGTTCCCATAGACCCCTGGGTGAATCACAGACAGATTAACATTTAACCAACAACCAGAAAAAATTCACTGCAGCACTCGGCTACTACCCAAAATGCACACATGCTAACAAGCGGTCTATATATGAGGAAAAAATTAAAAACTTACGTTTTTTTTCAAAAAACTCAATATTCTTATTTTTTTATTTTCTGGGGTTCCAGATTAACATTTATCAAGATTAAAAAATCATTGATCCGCAAAGACTTTTCCACCCCTGTGTCAGCCTGGGAGACTAAACGCTTGTGTACTTCTGAATGTGCTGTATTAAACTCCCCATTTCATTATTTCAAATATTTCAACTCTGGGGCAATTAATGCCACTTAAGTGGTGGCTGTGCCTAATTTTTTTGAAAAATGGAGACTGTTCTTGGGGTCTCCTTGCTGTTTGCTTGACTTGAGTAGGGCTCTCTGAGCTCAATACCTATTCCTGTGAAAACAAAGAGAAGATAGGGGGCGCAATCGTGCAGTATCCACAAGAAATTTACAGAGGTATAAGTCGGTTTACTAACCTATGCAAGTTGCGCAAGCCATGCACAACTATGGTAACAGCCTAGCGATTAAACGGTCCTCCTCCTAGCCCGGGTGTTGTGTGCGGCGGCGAGAAGTTGCGACTCCGGGCACTCGCAGCGTCCTCGCTCACCTCCTATAGTTATCTGGACTCCGCCCCCTCGCGTCCCATGTGACTGGAGGCAGTGACGCGGAAAGGTCCTCGAGTCCCTGTATAAGCGTTGCCTCGGAAATCACAGGTCCTTTAGCTAATGCGAGCAGCACCTGCCATGTCCTCCAGGAAAGATAAAGAATGTAGTAACAATTGGTGAAGAAGGTTTTCTGGAATAAAGGACTTTATATTGAACAGTATCCTTGATCTACTTCAGAGCGCCCACCAGACCGTGGTAATTGTTACTACAATACCTATTCCTGACACTCCTGCCCCTGTTTCTGAATATTCAACCTTTTTGTCCATCAAACCAGTGATTAACAAATTTGTTGTATTCACATACACCATTTTTTGGGGGCTTAAAAGCAGTGATTACTACATCTCTCTTAATGTTCTCCCCTCTTGTATCTGTACAACCGAATGGTCCACATTTATTGTTACTTGTATTGTTACTATGTTACTTGTCCCAGGGGCGTATCTAGGGGGGTGAAACCGGACCTTTTGCACCGGGCGCCACTCAGTGGGGGGGCGCCGGTGCCATCAGGTGACCAGGCGTCCGGCGGTGGCACTGCAGCGCCGCTGCCGGAACTAATCTCCTCCTCGCTGCATATCGTGCTATTGTACACGGGCGGCCGTGGAGCTGTGCGTGCACAACACAACCCCTGCTGCTGGTCCGCCCCCTGGCAGCAGTTAACACCCCCCCCCCCCCCGGGTAACATCGCGCTGCGGCTGACGTCACCCGGCGCGCCGCACAGTGGGACCTGGACGGAGAGAAGAAGAAGAAGAGCCGAGGAGCTTCTGTGGCCTGCCTCACTCCTCCTGACTCAGACTGAGTCATCCGGGGTCTGGTCCGTCCTAGGCTAGCTACGCCTACAACTATACTGCTAAAGTAATAGCCGCTGGGGGAGGGCGATCTCCACCTGCAGACAGCGCTCAGGTCGTGTGTGGCTTGGAGGACTTCGTAGTCCATAGCCCGGGCTCGTCCTAGCCTTATGATCGGCGGAGGAACCGTCTGTGCCAGCAGCGCCAGGGAAGAACTCACTGCAGCCAGCACGCAATCTGGTTATATGACACCAGAGGGCGCTACTACGCATGTCCGAGCTGCCTGCTCCATTAACCCATTCACTGACCAATTATTACACAATTGGAAGGCTAAGAAAATCCACATCAAAGTAAAAAAATAGGGGGGGAACAAGAGGCGCAATAGTGCCCTATCACTAGTGACACTAATGTATGCGGTGGGTATGAATTCACTCACCTAGCACAGTTGTGAGACCCACAACTGGTGTAAAAGCATTTGGCATTAAATGCAGCTGCTGCAGGACTTCCACCTTCCACATGCACGCGGGAATCATCCAGAAGTTACCTCAGGGGAAATGGTGTATCAGTGTCCGCGCTGCTGAAATCCCAAGAAAACGATCCGGAAACCATATGTAGGTTGCATCAATCATCCATTTATTCCTTTCCTACGCGTTTCAACACTGTCCTAGTGTCTTCCTCAGGGATATCTTCCCTGAGGAAGACACTAGGACAGTGTTGAAACGCGTAGGAAAGGAATAAATGGATGATTGATGCAACCTACATATGGTTTCCGGATCGTTTTCTTGGGATTTCAGCAGCGCGGACACTGATACACCATTTCCCCTGAGGTAACTTCAAGAAAATCCACATGGTACAATTCATAGAAGAGAGTTATCATTCAGATTGCTATTTTTTGTAAATCAGAGCTTCTATAGTGACTGCAATGGTTTGCTACATAATCTGCATGCAATTGGTTTATCAATCTGATAAAATGGACATAGATTGGAGAGCCCTTGTACAAGAAAACTACACAACTGTCATCAGAGTGGACAATCCACCTATGGAGGTAGAAGTGGACCCCTTTACGGTTGCACATATTGGATGGTCCTGATTGGATCACCCCTGATTTGATCACACTATGTACAACAGAAATATTTGAATAACAATAAATCATGTTCAAATAAGTAAAACAAAAATAGAAATATTCGGGGCCAAAATCTGATAGCATCCCCCCCCCCCCGGTCCTCACCTACTTTGGGGGGGGGCGCCAAAACAGATCCTTGCCCCGGGCGCCGGCAAACCTAGATGCACCCCTGACTTGTCCTAATCTGCCCCTTTTAGCATAAAAAGCACCGTGGAATATAGTGGCGCTATATAAATAAATAAATAATAATGTTTGCGTAAACTGGTTTTGGGCATCAAACCAGGATTTGGCAAATGTGCTGTATACACAAACATTTTTTGAGCCCTTTAAAAGCATTGTTTGGTCAATCTCCCCTGTCCACTAGGCCTATACAGGTCCCTGACCTACCGGACTAGTTTTTCCTGTAATACTCCACAAAATGTATAGTTGTTGAGCAATGTTTAACCTTGAAATGTTAGGTCGGGTCCTGTTCCAGACCCTGTGCTATGCAGGCAGGCTGGGCCATAAAGCAATTTTTGGTCTGGGGCATTTGATGCCATTTTGCTGTGGTCTGACTCTTTGGGAAGAGTGAGGGCTTTTGTTGGGTCCCCTTGCTGTGTGGTACTTGATTTGAGCAGGATGTGACATGCCTCTTTTTACCTAATGTAGAAAAATAATGCCACTTTTCCCCTGTAACTCATCCATTTGTCAATTCAAAGTTAGTTTCACTCACCTCTGACATTTTAGGTGAATGTTAACCACCTTCTATTTTGAAGTCCTTTGGAAGAGTGTGCAGCCTGGCATAGACTGTGTCTCATGCACCCATGCTATGCCATGAGACTATTTGTACTGTGGGTAAGTTATTGTCACTTTTTCCTGGTGTGTGTGTTGTCTATTCTGAGTAGTTTGGCAGCTTTTGGACACCTTTGCAGGTGTTTTCTATGTGTTTGCTGTAGCCTGCCATTGATTCCAATGAAGTTCGATGGTGTTTGTGGAATACACCCCAATTCGGCGAATTGAACCAAATTTGAACACTTGGGCGTTGGCTCATCACTACTCAAAACTAGAGAAAATGCTGCCCAGTGTCAGAAATCTTGGTCTCAGTCGCAGGTTAGGTGTCTTGCAACAGGATAATGACCCAAAACACACAGCTAAAAACACCTAAGAATGGCTAGGAGAAAAACATTGGACTATTCTGAAGTGGCCGTCTATGAGCCCTGACCTATATCCTATTGAGCATCTTTGGAAAGAGCTGAAACATGGTGTCTGGAAAAGGCAACCTTCAAACACAAGACAACTGGAGCAGTTTGCTCTTGAGGAGTCGCCAAAATACCTTTTTGAGAGGTGCTGAAGTCTCATTGACAGTTACAGGAATTGTTTTATCACAATGATTGCCTCGAAAGGTTGTGCGACAAAATATTAAGTTAAAGGACCATCATTTCTGTCCAGGTATATTTCATAAGTTTAATTTTGTAAGAAAAATTCTGTGGAAGCAGGGTGGAAAAGCAATGGATGACTTTTATTTGTTCATTTTCAGAGATTATTTATTACTTTTGTCAGATTCAAGGTATTTCTGTGATCATTATAGGTTTTTCTTTTATTAAACAACAATGTTGACCACGTGTTTATGGTTAGAAGTTGTCAAAAGAATAGGTGGTAGAAAAGTGCCACCTGGTGTTGGAACAAGAACTGGCTTTCAACCATGGATGTGTCCAAACCAGTTTTACTTTTCGTGGTCTATTGTAATCTCTGTGTTCATGTAACAAAAAAAAAAGTGGGCTGTGGAAGAGATGTATGGTGTATTTCTGCTCCATGGGTTTCCATTGTGTTCAAGGACAAAACCGAACAAAAGAAAATCACAGAATGATCATATAATAAAGTAAATAGCAGTGGGGCATTTAAATAACATGGAGTGATTGATTAATATTAATCCTAAAGCTTAAACATCCTAGCGCAACAAGGTATACTCTTGAATCAGTGGCAGCAAGGAGAGCAGTGTTCTACCGCCCTATTGCATCTTGTACTAATGGGTGCTTTACTGTTGGGTCACTGTGTCCTGCATGAATATTCCTCTTGATTTCAAACTAACAGGGATCTGAATTTCTACTTATTCTGCTATGCACAGAGTTGACACGCTATGTATTCAAACATTGCTTAATAATCTAAAGTGCCACAGAACCATAGCCCTCTTACTAGTTATTACAAAACTGTAACCTGCTTACTAGCTACTGCGGAAGCACGGACCCACTTACTAGCTACTGCGGAAGCACAGACCCACTTACTGGCTACTGCGGAAGCACGGACCCGCTTACTGGCTACTGCGGAAGCACAGACCCGCTTACTGGCTACTGCGGAAGCACGGACCCGCTTACTGGCTACTGCGGAAGCACGGACCCGCTTACTGGCTACTGCGGAAGCACGGACCCGCTTACTAGCTACTGCGGAAGCACGGACCCGCTTACTGGCTACTGCGGAAGCACGGACCCGCTTACTGGCTACTGCGGAAGCATGGACCCACTTACTGGCTACTGCAGAAGCACGGACCCGCTTACTGGCTACTGCGGAAGCACGGACCCACTTACTAGCTACTGCAGAAGCACGGACCCGCTTACTGGCTACTGCGGACGCACGGACCCGCTTTCTAGCTACTGCGGAAGCACGGACCCGCTTTCTAGCTACTGCGGAAGCACGGACCCGCTTTCTAGCTACTGCGGAAGCACGGACCCGCTTACTAGCTACTGCGGAAGCACGGACCCGCTTACTAGCTACTGCGGAAGCACGGACCCCTTTTACTAGCTACTGCGGAAGCACGGACCCCTTTTACTAGCTACTGCGGAAGCACGGACTCCTTTACTAGCTACTGCGGAAGCACGGACTCCTTTACTAGCTACTGCGGAAGCACGGACCCCTTTACTAGTTACTGCGGAAGCACGGACCCCTTTACTAGCTACTGCGGAAGCACGGACTCCTTTACTAGCTACTGAGGAAGCATGGCCTTGCTTACTAGACCTTAATTTTGTAGGTGACAGTTAAGTGGATCACATGTCCGGAATTCTGTATATATAATATATCTGAGTATAAATGTATTCATATTGTATCGTAGATGCCAAATGTTTGGAGACTGACACAAATTTTAGTATTCACAAAGTTTTCGGCTTCAGTTTTTAGTCACAATATGCACTTCCAATCTCTAAGATCCCATTCAATACCTCCAATTAGAAATGTAGTATAGTTGTCCTGATTTTAGCCGTGTTTCTTACTTCATGTGCAGGGTATTGTAGATAGTTGCTCTTGGTACCCTAACTAATTTTCACTAAGTGGTCATAACCATAGATACCTTTGCTAAACCAGTGCCCTGCAGGTGAGGTAAGCTACATTGAAAAGTAGTATACAGTAGATCTTCTAATTAGCTAATTGGAGGTTATTATTTATTTATTCTTACTACTTGTTGGAATGGGATCCTGGAAATTAGAAATGACTGAGCGGTAGCTTAATCAAACAGTATGTGTTACAGGCTGCAGACAAGCCTGTGAAGACCTTGTGAGTAAGGTTGAGCTGGTCATTCCAGAGCGATGAGGACAATTTGTTGCAAAAGTAAGAGGTAGAGCAGCTGTAGCAGTTGTCACTTTTTTAATGAGCTTTTCTGAAAGGAATCGATTTTAACATTCACATACACACTTCGGCATCGATTTACTGAGATGCCGGTAACGGTGGTCTGCACTTGCTGCTCTTTTTGTAAAAATGTCCACCGCAAAAATATGCAAATTGTCACTTCAGTGAGGAAGTGAAAAACTCTAAGAATTGCTACCTTTATTGGGTGGCATTAAAGTCATAATCGACTCTTTAACAAGCCTTTTAATATGACTTAGGATTTGTGCCAGATCAAAACCCCAAACTGCAGACACTGCATTTCGGGGTGACTGCCCCTCATCGCAAAAATAGAAATATCAATATCTGACTAAATTAAATTATCCTCTTGTCTATTGCTCTACTTCATGGTTTATTATATTCGACCAATGTTATTTGTTTACAGATTTGTGATTTATGTTGTGTTTTTCTTCCCAGTAGGACGTCTGGTCGATTCTCCTGCTCTTGCAACGTGTCCTTCATGTCGTGAGACTGTAACGACAAGAATTGCCTTTAAATCTGGACTTTTTACCTGGCTTTTGTGTGTTGCCATTATGTTTTTTGGGTGAGTTCACACTAACTTTATAAAGGCACATGAATGTACCGTATACAGTGCAATTCTATAGCCTTTTCTGCTTGTGGGTAATCACACGTTTCCATGCTTGTGGAGTATGGGGACACTTACAGAACCATTTGTTTATTTTAAAGGGAACCTCTCTGAACCATTTAACAAAAAAAATTACAATCTTGTTCCCAGGGAGATCAAGCAGGCCCACCAATGGGCAGTACCAATTTCAGCTGGGTGTGCACTCTCCTATGCAGACTATTGTAAGGCTGAGTGCTCACAATCCGGAATAGCAGTGTTTTAAACGCAGCATTGGGCAGTCCAAGCATAGTGGATGTGATTTATAGAAATCACATGCTCGTTATGCTTCTCCCCTCCAAAGTGTTATTTCAAATGCGGTACAGGTTGCTGCTGTTCCGCATTTCCACACTATGTTCATTTAATGCTGCAAAGTAGGAAGTGATCTCCAGTAGGTGAATGCAGGGAAAAGCCGCCCTACACGACCATAGATCATGGGCACAGAGTGGCTGTGCTCATCCGCGGCTTCCCTCAGGTCTGGAGGCACTACGTCTAACATCGGATCACGTGAACATACCCTCAAGCAGAAATGCTTGAAACTTGTATAGTTTATGCGGAGTAGGAAGCCAATGAGGTCAGAGGTATGTGGATCGTATAACAATAAGAAGCCTGCAGCAGGTTAATGTCTGCATCACGTAAAGCTGATTTTTATTTATATTTCCTGGGGTTTGACTTTGACAACTTTATTGATATACTTATGTGCGGCTTAAATGCATATTTGACACTTTTCCAAGACGATAATGCACTTAAAATATGCATATTTTTTTTTTATATCTGCTGATCTTCAGTATCTAACACATTAAGAGAAATCTACACACAAAACTCTATGTACCTACAGGAAAAATTGACATGCTGTGGTTTGGAAATGTGCATCGCAGGTCAGCTTACACTGAGCAAATAAGAGGACAGTGAGCAGGAGATTTCTAGAAATGCCATAAACTTTGATGGAAATGTAAGACGCAGCACCAAAAACCTCAACAAAGTGCATTGTGGGAACAAAGCTTTAGTAAATTTAATAGTCACATATAAACAAAATTAAAAAAAAAAAGTGAAGAAAAATATGGCATACTGTGGTTCTCTTAACAATACCATGGTCTACCATACTATTCAACAAATTTAAAAATGGTCATGATCGAATGGAAGCAATAGCGTTAATGTGAACAGATCTTGCAAGAAATACCATTATTGTGAACAATATCAAATAATAAACATGCTGAAGAATGAGATTAAGAAATTAGGAGTATGCCATCCATCACTGAGTACCGTACAATAAAAATATCCCAACGTAGAGGGAAGGGGATGGTTAGCCAAGAAAGATTTGGAAGAAAATTTTGTAAGGGCAGAACTGGAATAGTTAAATGAGGTGACAGCCTTGTGTTAAAAAAAAAACAAAACTGATTTTAGGGCCCATATAATCCCTGTACCCCAGAGCATAGTTTGCACTTTAATGACCAGGCCATTTTTTTTTTTGCAATTCTGACCAGTGTCCCATCATGTGTTGATGCCTCTGGAAAACAACAGACCTCGGAGGTTCCAAGAATATTTTTTCGTGACATATTGGACTTGTTGGTAAATTTAGGATAATATTTTGGCTATATTGATGAGAAAAAAGTTAATTTTGGAAAAAAGTTTGAATATTTTTCAATTTTCTCATTTTTAATTTTCTACTATTAACCCCTTCACCCCACGGCAATTTTCCATTTTCTGTTTTCGTTTTTTCCTTCTTCCAAGAGCCATAACTTTTTAATTTTTCTGTCAATATAGTAATATAAAGGCTTGTTTTTGGCAGAACGAGTTGTATTTTCAGATGAAAGCATTTATTTTACCATAAAGAGTACAGGAAAATGGGAAAAAACTGCCATTTGGTGAAATTGGAAAAAAAAAGTGCAATTACATATTTGGTTTTTGGGTTCTTTTTTTTAACCATGTTCACTATATGGTAAAACTGACGTGTGTATGATTCCTCGAATCTGTTTGAGTTCGTAGATTCTAAACATGTATACTTTTAATGGTATCTAAGTGGTGAAAAAAAACTCAGATGTTTTGAAAGAAAAATAATTGCACTTTTGGCACCATTTTCCGTGACAAGTAGCGTCCTCATTTTTCAGGATCTGGGGTTGTGTGACGGCTTATTTTTTGTGTGTTGAGCTGACGTTTCTAATAATGACATTTTTGGGTAGATGCGCTTGTTTTGATTGCCCGTTATTGCATTTTCTTGCAGTGTTGTGGCGACCAAAAAAAAGTAATTTTGGTGTTTTAGACTTTTAATTTTTTTCCCTGTTAATGTTTATCCACCTGGTTAATTGAGTTTATATTTTTATAGATCGGACATTTCTGAATGCGGCGATACCAAATTTGTGTGTTTTTTTTTTTTTTGTTTTTTTTTTCATGTTTTTAAAAACATTTTTTTAATAATATTCTTTGTTTTACATTGCCCGTTAGGGCACCTCAGTGCTGCACACTCCAATCGCTTGTGCCATGTAGAGATGAGCTGCAGCTCATCTCTATATAGTACAAATGGTCACTTCATGTGGATGCAGGCATTTGCCAGGCATCCACAGCAAGTGAACCCAGAGAGCATCTGGGGTCACCACACGGCCCCAGGCTGTCCAGGTACCACAAGGAGATCCCGCAATTACGTTGAGGAATCTCTGATCACGGCAGGAAATAGCGCAATTCCCACCGCGTCGCTTTGAATGACAGAACAATCCAAAGAATTAAGATTGGCGATCGGATCGGGGAACTGATTAGCGATGTTAGCCCCACATTTCAGCTGATGAGATCAGCTGAGCTGTGGGAGGAATGATGTCACCTTCCACTGTAAGCTCAGATCAAAGGGACGAACAATACCTATGATGAGCCCGTACGTCATAGGGCATGAAGGGGTTAAACCAGAGTTATATCACACTATTGCGAATTAGATTTCCCTACTCTTCATCAGCACAATTTTGGAAACTTTTTAAAAAAAAATTTGTTGGTTGGAAGTTAGAAGGGTTCCATGTTTGAGCAATTTCACATATTTTCCATCAAAATGTACAAATCCCCTTGTAGTGACCTCATTACATTTGAAGTGACTGAGGGATCTACATGATAAATACCCAAAAGTGACACCATTATAAAAGCTGCACCCTTCATTTCTCAAAACCAAATTCAAGAAGTTTATTTACCCTTCAGGTACTTCACAGAAACTAAAGCAATGTGTAAGTTAAAAATTAGCATTTTTACTT
This sequence comes from Allobates femoralis, assembly GCA_033576535.1. Taxonomy (NCBI): domain Eukaryota; kingdom Metazoa; phylum Chordata; class Amphibia; order Anura; family Aromobatidae; genus Allobates; species Allobates femoralis. The sequence continues at coordinate 177,628,627 of JARQOC010000011.1, read as the reverse complement.
TTGCTCTTTTTATTTTTTTAAATGCTCTAAATGTTACTTTAGCACAAAATGTTGCTTTTTTTCACAAGGTTAGCAGGAGAACATGGACCCCAAACTTTGTTGTTTAATTTCTCTTTAGTACGCCGTTTCCTCATATGTGGTGGAAAACTACAGTTTGGGCGTTCGGCAGGGCTTGCGAGGGATGGAGTGACTTGATTTTTTAAGCAGAAAATTGTCTGCAATCATTAGAGAATGCCATGTTGCATTCGCAGCACCCTTGATGTGCCTAAAGAGTGGTAAAACCCGCACAAGTGACCCCCATGTTGAAAACTAGACCCCTGAAGGAACTTTGTGTGGTGAGAACCTTGAACCCCCAGGTGCTTCACAGAGCTTAAGAACATTGAGCTGTGAAAAGAAAAATATCACATTGTTCTCACAAGTTTTGGCCCCAAATTTTGTGCTTTCACAAGGGCAACAGGGGATAATGCATCATACAATTTCTTGTGCAGTTTCTCTTGAGTACATCGATACCTCATATGTGATTGATAGCTACTTTTGAGGTACAGTGCAAAGCTCAGAAGGGAAGGAGCACCATGTTGGACAGATTTAGCTGAAATGGTTTGGGGGTGCCATGTCTGCTAACAGATGTCAGACTTTGGTGGGGACTTGTGCTTTTGTGGGTTGAGTCGAATGCTATTTAGTGGCGATTTGGGTGCAGAACATTTTGGATTAGTTAATTTATCGTGTGCTATGCTGAGCACTTACATTCAGGTTTCGAGGTACATATCGGAAATATGTAATTCAGGTGAAATCCTAACAGACCCATTTACAAATGAGTCATGGCATTCGCAATCTATTCCAGCCAAAATAGCGCTCCAAAATTCAAACAGAGCTAATTACCTTCCAAGCCATGGCTGCACAATAACAGTAGTTGTATGGGGAATATATATACTGAGGAGAAAAGGAACAGTAAATTGTACTGACCAACACTTTTTGTTTGAAAAACGTATTTTCTCATTTCAACATTAAAATTCAGTGAAGAACCTGTGGGTTCAAGGTGCTCACCCCATATAGATAGATGGATAGATATAGTTCCTTTAGGGGTGCAGTAGAATATTCAAAGTACAAAAGTTTGCAGTTATTTTTTTTTTCTTGTTTAATATTTTCATAAACTCTCATCAGCTCTGATCCCTTCTGTCAAGATCATGTCGAGCCCCAGGCCCTGGGGTACTCAGGTATTAGGCTCCAAGGGGGTTAACAGGGATGTCACTGGTGGCAGCGCCTGATCCTGTGGCCTTGGTGAAAAAGGGTGTATTTACAGGGCATAAGACTTTGTCCTGTGACGCCACCTGTAGTTTCTGGTGATAGGTCACCAGCGCTGCCACAGTCCGCCAGAGGTGAATGGTAGTGTGGCTGAGTTGGCAAAGTTCCCTACAGGTGGCGCGGTTCCTCCGGGGCAGCGTAGTGTGAAGGGCAGCATGGAGTGAGGCTGTAGGTTGGGATGGGGAGTGATGGAGCAGTCTATGAGAGCACCGGGAGTGGAGAGGAATGACGCGCGCACACACACTGTTGAAGTCTCTTTTACCTTTTATTTTTTTGAACCATCATTTTTATTGTTTCAAAAATATAACCATGTCCATATACAGTAAAGACTATTACAGTAATCAATATTATAACAGTAGTATTCGCGTACAGAAAAAGATTCACTTTGAACAAAACATTTGAGAAGATGGTGACATCCCCTAGTCCCACCCACCTCTTTTCCTAGATAACATCCTTAAGTTGCTCACATTACTTCAACATCTCAGTAAACACAATAATTGAGTGCCACCCCTAGGTTGGGCATTTCAGTTTACCCAGAGCACCCTTCAGGTCTTCCATGGCATACCAAGCTGAGGACCTATAAGGTATCATAAAGGCTATAATTTCAGCATCAGTAAATTCTTTTTCGATGTATACTCTCCATTTAAGGAAAAATGTTTGTGATAATTTGCTGGGGTTACTAAGTGTCTCCAGTGATTCGATAGTAAGAACAGTCCTCATGAAGGTCTTGACCTGAAGTAAATCAGGAGGGTTATCATTAAGCCAAAATTGAAGAAGTCTTTTTGCTATAATTGCTATATAGTGAAATAGTACATGTGGCTGACTACCTTCCACCAAATCTCCACAATAGTGGAAGAGCCAGAGCATTGGGTTCAGTCTTTTCAAGCCCCCACATATCCCTCTCGCCCAGGTGTCGACTACCTCCCAATATCTCTGAGAAGCGGGGCATGACCAAAGACCATGCTCCATATCCGTCATAGGAGCCTTACATTTAGGGCAGTTCACCCATCTTCCCAGATTGGCCTGTGTCGGTGATATGTTAAACCCTTGTATGGTCCCATGGATAATCCTAAATTGGGAATCTCTCCATCTTTCATTGTGGATGTTACGTCTAACTGTTCCCAACCCTCTAAGATCTTCTGAGTGAGGTCAGGGTCAGCCCAATGTTTCTTCCATTTAGTGAAAAGAACCCTCTTTCTTGTTGGTCTTAGAATATTTTGCAGCTTAGCATAGATAGAGGTAATGGACACGTCATCTACACTAATAGCTAGTAGGTCGGACCATAAGTTGTCTACGACCTCCCCAGAAATATCCAACAGTCGAGAGAGAAGATGGTGATGCAGCTGTCTGTATTGTATGGCATGGAATCGAGAAAGGGCATAAGTGGATAGTACCTCACTTTCTGTCATCCACCTCCTCTCTTCTATATTCATAAGGTCTCCCAGGGACCTGATACCCTCTCTCTCTCCAAGCCTTAAATAAAGAGTTTTCATGGCCTAGTGGAAAGGCCGGGCACTTCCAAGGATTGAGTAGTTTTGAGACTTTCCAAGATAAATGTAATTTTTTCCTTATTCCTTTCCAAGTCATAATCGTATCTCTATATATAACGGTATTCTTAAGTGCTGAAGGTAGGTATGACAACGGTGAATGTAGCAGAGCCGATAAGTCCCAGGGCTTAGCAAATTCTCCCTCTAGGGCTACATCTGAGAACCTATTAGTGCCCTTAATCCAGTCAAGAACATTGCGTAAAATGCACGCTAAGTTGTATCCTCGGACATCCGGGAGTTGAAGACCTCCCTCCTGTTTTGACTGCATCAAGACGCCAAAGGCCAGCCTGGGTTTCTTCCCCCTCCATAAGAATTTTGAGGCTTTGTTCAGTTTAGCTATATCTGTGTGTTTTAACAGCATGGGGATATTCTGGAGCGGGTATAACAATCTCGCAAAACTAATCATTTTAAGCAGATGGCATCTCCCAGTCAAAGAGAGAGGTAGTCCAATCCATCCCGCCAATTCTTTTTCTATTTTTGAAAGGATCGGGGCAAAGTTAAGTCTATAGGTCAGGCCAGGTTATCTAGCCAGTTGAATCCCCAAAAATTTTATACTTTCTTTGGCGACTGAAAGATCGTAGAGGTGAGTACATCGTGAGAGTCTGCTCCTCGGATTGATGAACAAAATCTCACATTTATCTTTGGGTAAATATTCAGGTTTCTGCCTAAACAATCTCTCAATGTCGTCAAGGATGCGAGGGAGGTCCCTTACGGGATTCCGGACATAGAGAATAATGTCATCAGTGAAGAGGGACAATTTAACCTCGCTCGCTCCTACTCTGAATCCTTCATAGGTATTATTATTTTCAAGGTATAAGGCCAGAGGTTCTATTGCTAAATTAAAGAGGAGGGGGGATAACGGACATCCATGCCTCGTTCCCTTCTGCAAGAAGAAGGAATCTGATAAGTATCCGGGGGTACTAATACAGGCTTTTGGTTTGTGGTATAAGGCCTGTAGGTATTGCCGAAATGGCCCCACAATTCCAACAGAGTCCAGGACCTGACCCAGCCATGACCAACGTACATTGTCAAACGCTTTTTCTGCGTCTAACGTGATCATGGCTGGGTCCCCCCTCTCCGATCCTATTCTTTTCCCCATGACATCAAGCAAGAGCATCGCTCTTCTAATATTAGTGGTAGTTGATCTTCCCTTAATAAATCCCGCCTGGTGAGGGGGTATCAAGCTAGGCATTACCGTCGCCAGTCTATCGGCCATTATCTTTGAGAGAAGTTTTAGATCCTGGTTAATTAGCGAAATTGGTCGAAAACTCGCCGGATCCGTAGGTATCTTACCAGGTTTAGGAATAAGTTTAATATAGGCCAAATTCATTAGTTCCGGTATAGTGGTCCCCTGTAATATTGCATTAAAAAGGTCACGTAAGACAGGAGAGATTTGTTCTTTTAAGGCTTTGAAGAATGCACCATTATATCCATCGGGGCCTGGCGCTTTGCCTGGATTTATGTTTTTTATAGCGTTTTCTATTTCCTCCACAGTGACAGGACTGTTTAAAAATTGTTTGTCCTCTTCTGAGATACCTGGCAAACGAATTAGGTGCAGCCAGTCGGCTCCCTCAGGAATATCAGTGTCACTCTCCGAGTAAAGAGACGCATAAAATTTTCCCAGTGCCTGAGTTACATCTTTCGGGGTAGTCCAGGTGTTGCCATGTTTGTCAATTATAGTTTGGATGGAGGAAGGAGGATGTCTGCCCCATGATAAGCGGGCCAATAATCGACCGGCTTTATCCCCAAATTTATGTAGATTAAGTTCTAATCTATTTTTATATAATCCTTCTCTCTTTTCTGCCCACATGTCAAAGTTTTTCTTGGCCTGTGACCAGGTCTCTCTATCAGAATCTGTCATCGTGCTTTTATAGCGAGAGTACGAGTTCCTCACCTCCATACTAGCCTGAACAAATTGTTCTTTTACCTTTTTCTTTATCCCCATGCTGTAAGCCATCACTTGCCCTCTCATGACCGATTTCGCTGTTTCCCAAAACAGACCTGGGTAAGAGCGATGGGCTTCATTATCATTTGAGTAAAGTATCCACCACTCTTTGAGGTGGGCGACAAAATTTTCCTCTCTGGTAAATGTGTCAGTGAAACACCACAGATAGTCGGTGCCTTTCTCATAGGTATTTTTAGTTTCTAACACCAGTGGGCTGTGGTCGGATATTACCATGTCCTCTATTTTAATTTCAATCACCCTTTGTAATATATTGGGCGAGGTGAAGAACATGTCTATCCTCGACCAGGACCCATGGGGGTGAGAAAAGTGGGTGAACTCCCTATCCAGGGGGTGTACTGTCCTCCATACATCGCCCATATCTACATCTGCAAAGAGGGGTTCTAGAAAGCTCGCTGATCCTATTTCCCCTGGGACTCGAGTCGTTTTTAGTGGAGGTATGGAGTGTCTCCTATCTTCTTCTGCCCGTAAGACCATGTTAAAGTCACCCCCCATTATTCTGTTGTGACCAATGTCGGTTAAAAGTTTGGCTTGTATTTTTTGAAAGAAGGGTTTTTGTTTCTCATTCGGAGCATACACATTGTAAATAGAAAAGACATCTTTTTGGATTTGTATGGTCATTTGGACCATTCTACCCTCGTCATCCACTTGTGTGGATAGGACCGTATGCGCCAGGGACTTATGGATTAGGATCATAACTCCCGCTTTTCTTTCCACCGCCCCTGAGCCATAAATGTCTCCCACCCATAATTTCTTGAGACGGAAGAAGTCTTCAGAGGCCAGGTGGGTCTCCTGGAGCAAGGCAATATCCGTATGTAATCGTTTAAGATGGCGTAAGACCATCATGCGCTTTGTTGGGGAGCGCAGGCCCTTTACATTCCAGGAGACCCACCTAACCATCCGAACCCCCCCAGATCAGTATCAATGAAGAGTAATGCAATCTCAACCATCGGGGTATTGCCCCCCATAGCTTGTACCAAGATAAAGTGGTTATTAGGCATAGCACATAACGGAGCATATATATTTTGCTAAGGATGTCTCTAGGTTTTTCCCTTCTTCCCCATAACCCCCCCTTTACCCCAACCCCACCACTACTTTTCTCCTGTCCTTGTTGCTGACTTCTCGTCTTCCCTCCAATACAGCCCATGCACATACAACTCGTACCCCGCCACAGCATCCTTCTAATGAATAGTTATTAAAAATTCTTTTTGTTACCCTTATGCCTCCCTTTCATCGGCAATATAAGTTGAGCATAAAAAAAAAGAGTTCTCTTTCACCCCCAGGCCGAGAAATACCTTCCCTAGAAAAGGTAGTTACTGGTCCTTTGTATCAAGATTTTCAGCTTATTATAAACAAAATAAAAGTGCATTAGTGGATGATAGATGGAAGCAATAAGCAAGTAGACGTCACCATTACATTATGATGTTACATGCAACCTTAATAGGTGACGTCTCATCGGAATCCCTCCTTACTCATGCTATTGGGTTCTATGGTACGGCAGCCCAATTGCTCCGTCAGTCCACACCTAAAAGAAAATATAATAGAGGAGAGGGAGAAGAAGAGAAAAAAAAAAAGGGGGGGGGGGAAGGAGAATAAAATAACGTTAAGAGGAAGGGAGGGGAGGGGGGGTTCAGAGCCTCCAAATCATTAGCACAACTATATCAAAAGTTCTCTTTTCTTTTCACAAAGTTCAGAAGGTGCCAAGACAGCTGTCTCATTTCTTCTTTTGCCAGCGCGGTCCTATCTGTCTCTGCTGCCTGGGTGTTGCGCCACCAGAGATGCCTCCATTGTTCATGGTGTCCGATCGTAGCCTGTATGACCTCACCGAATCACGGTCCTCTTCAGCTACCGGGTCTGGATCAGACGATACGTGCTGTGAATCAGCGTTTACGGACGGAGGCGTTGTAGCTCTTGGGGAGCGGGAATTGTCCAAAATTGCAGATAATGCTTTTGCTGGATTTGTGAAGGTCATCAGTGTGCCCTCTCTGGATTTAAACCGTAAAGTAGCCGGGAAATTTAATTGGAACCGAACATTTCTCTTATGAAGCAGTGTACACGCTTCACTGAAAGCTCTTCTTCGGCGAGAGACCTCTATTGAGTAGTCAGCAAAGATCAAAGCTCTATGGCCGTGTATCATTAAAGGATGTTTCCTGGCCTTATATGCCCTAAGGATCTCCTCTTTATCCCTGTGGTTTAGGAATTTGGCAATTGCGTGTCTCGGTTTAGTAGAGGTTCCAGAGTGAGAGGGGCTAGCTCTAGTCGTGGAGGTTGCTTCCAGAGGATCTTTCGGAGGTCCAATTCTGTGGGTACGCTCCGTCTTGCACCTATGCATTAGCCCCAAAGCTTTGGGGAGGTCCACTTCGAAGATTTCCTTCAGCTGGTGTGATGGAATAGACTCTGGTAGACCTACGATTTTAAGATTACTTCTCCTCGCCCTATTCTCAATGTCTTCCAGCTTTGTAAAGGCATAGTCAGAGCGTTTTTGTAATGCTAACATTTGATCCTCCAATTCCTGTATTCTATCCTCAGCAGCCCCAACCCTTGCTTCTGCTTCTTTAAGTTTCTGGTCATGGGTCTCTATTTTTATTCTGAGTTCTTTTGTAGTGGCAGCCACCATGTCTGCTATAGCAATTTTAAAGTCCTCAGCCATGTGTGTGGCTACTTCTTTGGCCAGGGCTTTATAGTCCATAAGCTGTGGGCCTTTTCTGTTTCCTGACTGTGCATCCAAATCCTCTCTCCTCATCTCATCCCCTGCATGTTCATGGACTCTGTGGCCCTGGGTCTGTGCTTGCTGTGCCTGCATGAGGGTCTCAGGCTGCAGCAATAGGGGGGGCTCCCGTTTTCCCCATATCAGTGGCCATAATCACCCCTGCAGATGAGTGTCCCTGTGGTACAATACCTCCCAGCATGGAGGCATCGTCCGGCTCTTCCTCCGTCTCAGCATCGCGGGCGCCATTACTGTTAGCCGCGTGTGCGGGGGCAGGTCGGCCGCTTTCCCCCTCCGGGTGACATACCAGTCCATCATCGTGCCCAGGCGACGGTCCGGTGCTGGGGGTGAGTGTCCTGGTGTGCCGAAGGTCCGGGGGCTCAAGGGGGGACAGGATGGGTCTGGATCGCCGCGGTGGGGCCCGGAGCGCTGCTAAACGCGGCTTCTCATGGAGGCGCCGGAACCGGAAGTCCTCTTTTACCTTTTTATTGCTGGTACGGCAGGTAAAGATGTACAGGGCACTGACAGGTGACCAGGTGCACAGTGGGTCCCCACAACAAGTGGATATAAGGCCGCCTCCTTTGTTCCTCTGTGATAGCTGAAGCCCAGTCTGCATGCAGCCAGACTGGCCTCCTCTCTCCTCTTGTCTATGCTCTCTCCTCCTGTCTCTGCTCTCTCCTCCTGTGCGGTCCACGGGTTTCCCTCTCTGATCACTGCAGTGGTGCACTGATGTCTGGCTCCCTCTCTCTGACCCACAAGGGGACCGGGTGGCTGAAGCCTCCACGGTGTGACGGGGCTTTCTGTAGTCCTGAAGTATCCTACAGGTGCGGATCCCCGGTGTCGGGTAAGTCTTTGGGCGAACTTCCACTAGTTCCTCACTCCCTTTTGGCTCTTTACTCCTTGCCTTCTGTCGCCACTCAGGCTTGCTGGACGTCAGAAGGGCCATTCTGGGTCACTGGCTCGGGCCTAACCGCGGCACTGACCACCAGGATGTCTTTGCAGCTCTCCTAGCGTCTGCACACTCTGACTAACTCCTCCCTCAGCAGCAGTATTTATAGGGGATCTTGCCTAAGGTCAGCAAGTTGAGCTCCCCCTACTGTGCCTTGGTGGAAGATGTTGCATGTAGTAGGTACCTGCTGTGGAAACCCAGCTGTGCATTAGGGAAGTCTGTGGCTACCTGCGTGAGCAGGGTGCCACAATCACATCTTGCCATTTGCACACTTGACCCGCTCCCATCCCACTTCATCCCTAACCTCACCACAGTCTTCATCCCAGTCATAACACAATTCTACAACCTTTCACTTACAAATAGTGTATTCCTCTCATCCTTCAAGCATGCCACAATCACACCCATCCTCAAAATGCCCTCCCTTGACCCATCCTCTGAGTCTAGCGGTCGCCCGATATCACTTCTCCCTTATGCCCCAAAATTGCTGAAACAGCATGTCCACCTTGAACTGTCCTACCCCCTCCCCTCCTGCTCCCTCTTTAACCGGTTACATTCTTTCTTCCACTCAACTTAAACTGCCCTAACTAAAGTCACCAATGACCTACTAACGATCAAGAGCAAGCGACACTACTCCTACTCCTCCTTCTCCTGTCTTCTGCCTTGACACTGTCGACCATTCCCTCTTGCTACGGATTCTCTCATCTCTTGGTATTACAGACTTAGCCCTACCATGGTTCTCGTCATATCTAACAGACCGGACATTCAGTGTCACTCTCACACCACCTGCTATTCTTACCCCCTATCTGTAGGTGTTCCCCAAGGTTCAGTTCTAGGACCCCCACCTTTGTCCATCTACACCTTCGGCCTGGTTCAGCTCGTAGAGTCTCAGGGTTTGCAGTATAATCTCTATACTGATGACATGCAGATCTACCTCTCAGGACTTGACCTCCCATCCTTACTGACCAAAATCCCACAATGTCTGTCGATCTCATCTTTCTTTTCTGATCGCTTTCTAAAACTGAACGTGGACAAAACAGAATTAATCATCTTTCTCCCATCTCACTCTACCCTTCCACCATACCTATCTATAAAAGTCAATGGCTGCTCACTTTTCCTAGTTTTGCATGCTCGGAGCCTGTGGGCAGGGATGGGGTCAGCACCCGGCATACCCGGGAAAGTGCCATGGCCCTCGACATCTGGGAGGGCCCACTCGCCATCAGGGACAGGCAGCCCTGATAGCAATGGGCCCAGCCTGGACTGGCAGCCCTGAGATGGAGGGACCCATCACAGGACACTCAGCCCTCAGTGCTCCCAGTCCACATGGCTAATTTGCATGCGATGCAGATTAGCCATGTGCTAGCTCTGTGGAGCAGTGGAGCCTTCCTAGCCTTCCTCCTTTGTGGACTGCAGCAGTGATGAGTCATCGACGTGCAAGAAGGAGGAAGCTCCACAGCCCGGGAGCCTGCTGTTAGGATGGAGACAGCATCTGAGGAGGACACAGGCCCGAGTGAGAGGAAGGAAGGGGAATATAATCATTTTTTATTTTTTTACTGTGGGCTGGGATCTGCTGCTGGGTGTATATGGAGGCGGCTGCTGGGTGTATATGGAGGCGGCTGCTGGGTGTATATGGAGGCGACTGCTGGGTGTATATGGAGGTGGCTGCTGGGTGTATATGGAGGCAGCTGCTGGCTGTATATGGAGGCTTTTTGGAATATGTTTGGTGAAACAACTCCAATACTGTATGTGTGTTATATTGCTAGATTTATGCATTGTCTGTAAAGTTAGTTTAAACAAAAAAGGGGAACACTCCCAGAGGCTCACACACAGGAAATAACATGTGACCGTAACCAGTTTCCTGTGTCTGTGCATGTGAAGAGAAGGCGCAGCAGCTTGCTGATGCTGTAAAGGGACATTTAAGATGTATATTCCTGTTTCCACAAAGCCCTTCATATCTGTACCTATTTGTTGCTAATTAAAGCTACGTTCTATAGTCAACATGCTTTCAGTGCATCCTAAATGACCCACTGCATACAGGTTATGGGCCCAGCGTGGCACAGAACTCCAGCGTGATACTGAGCCCCAGGAGTGACACAGAGCATAGAGTCACACAGAAGATTAATACAGCAACAGAAGCAAAAGTAGCAGAGCAACATAGATGTCCACAAGCAGGGATCACTGCAAGTTCTCAGTGCAAAGTCTCACCAATCAGCAGGGGCGTAACTACAACAGGTGCAGGGGTTGCGATCGCACCCGGGCCCTGCAGCCTAGGGGGCCCCAAAAGTCTCTTTGGCCCATAGAAAAAGACTAATACTATTAAAGATTTGCAATAATTGGGGGCCCTGTTGGAGCTTTCGCATCAGGGCCCCTGGCCCTGAAGTTACGCCACTGCCAATCAGAATTGAAAGGAAGGTTTTTGTGTTACCGGGATTCCTCCGCGCTGACCTCAGGAGACAATTTAGATTTTATTCTTTATTCGTCCACACACCAAACAAAGGGAAGCCGACGCGTTTCGTAGCCATATGGCCACTTCATCATGCCCTGATGAAGTGGCCATATGGCTACGAAACGCGTCGGCTTCCCTTTGTTTGGTGTGTGGACGAATAAAGAATAAAATCTAAATTGTCTCCTGAGGTCAGCGCGGAGGAATCCCGGTAACACAAAAACCTTCCTTTCTTTTCCTGGACGGGATCTGCAGCGACCCTTTACGTTTGCAAGGTTGGTTGTGAACCCCTCACAACCTGAGTAGGTGAGTGGATTACTGATATATTAACCCCTTGTATCCACATTTATTGCTCTATTGTGCGCTCCCCCTCCCCTTATATATTTACCAATCAGAATTATCAGTCCTGGAAATTCAAGGTGAAGATGCTGCTCATAAGAGGTGGTGTATGGAAATCTACACAGGAACAAGTGCCTCATCCATTACCAGATGACTGGGTAGAGAAGGATCAGAAAACACAAAGCACTATATCCCTCAGTGTAGATGATGATCAGATTGTGCATATATGCAAGTGTGCAATGGCAAAGGAGATGAGGGATGAGTTACAGAAAGTGCATGAAAGATCAAATCTTAGCAATAAGCTTTATCTCATGATAAAGCTGCACCAGTCTAAGCTAAGTGATGGCCAGAATATGCAGGACTATATAATTTTGTGGAGCGTCTCAGGGGTATTGGGGAAGAAATTAAAGACTTTAATGTTGCAGCACTATTAAGTGGTCTTCCAGAAAGTTATGACACACTTGTCACTGCATTAGATGCACGGCCAGATGATGAGCTCACTCTAGAATATGTCAAAGGCAAGCTTGTAGATGAATTCAAGCGAAAAATACAGAATGTAAGCAGCAGTAATTAATCTAAAGCAGAGACTACATTAAAGACACAGGACTTTCCTAAATATAAGGGCAAACTAAGAGAAACTCGTGAATGTTTTTTCTGTAAAAAGCTCGGCCATCTTAAAGCAAATGGCAGAATATGAAAAGCAAGAATGAATCGGTTTAAAAAGCAAGCAGAACAGTGATCAAAAGGTGAAAACAGGTTTAAAAAAAAAATCTGCATGTGTTGAAGCTGCATTTAATACCAGTACAGGCTCATCTGGAAAGCATATATGGTGTATAGACTCAGGTGCCAGTAGCCATATGACAAATAAGGACTTCTTCACTGACCTTGATGAAAGCAAGTCAGAAAAGGTCATCTTAGCTAATGGTCAATATATGACTTCAGAAGGCGTAGGAGACGGCTACCTCCACTGTCCAGTTTCCTCAGCACAAAGCAGAAAGATCCCAGTAAAGGATGTTCTCTATGTTCCCAGTTTTGAAAGCAATCTTCTGTCTGTAAAGAGGCTTAGGCAAAAGGGGAATGTAGTTACTTTTAAAGACAAAAGCTGCATTATATCAAAGGAGGGTCACACTCTTGCAGAAGTAAAAGTCCAAAATTAACTATCAGCTAAAATGCAAAGAAAGAGTGTACAGTGCTAGACAAGATCTGCATAACTGTATCCATGTATGGCACAGACGTCTTGGGCACAGAGACCCAGAAGCAGTAAGGAAGCTAGGTCAACTAGCAAATGGTGTTGAAATCAAGCAATGTAGTCAATTGATAAAGTGCACTAGCGGTCTTAAAGGGAAAATGTCCAGAAAATCCTTTCCTAAAGTATTCAGCACTAGATCTGCACAGATACTGGATTTGATACACACAGATGTTTGAGGTCCAATGAGTGTTCAAACTCCAACCAAGAAGAGATATTTTCTCACATTTATTGATGACTATTCCAGAGGTACAGTTGCCTACCTGCTTCACAGTAAGGATGAAGTTCCACATAAACTTGTAGAATATCTTGCCATAGTGTTCAACAAGTTTGGAAGAATGCCAAAAACCCTCCGTGCAGATAATGGGACTGAGTATACAAGTAGTAAGGTGCAAACCATTTTGAAAAGGAATGGAATCGTGTTCCAGACTACCATTCCATACAACCCAGAACAGAATGGCATTGCAGAGAGAGAGAGAACCGCACTCTGTGAAAGTGGAAGTAGTATGTTGTTTGATGCCAATCATCCCACAACATATTGGGGAGAAGCCATCATGACAGCTTGCTATCTTCAAAACAGACTGCCAGGTAAAGCCACAAATTAAAACTGCTTATGAGCTATGGAACTGTGAGAAGCCTAACCTGAAGCACCTCAGGATATTTGGAAGCAAAGCGTTTGTATATGTTCCCAAAGAAAAACATTCCAAGTGAGAATCACATGCAAAGCAAGGAGTCCTGGTGGGCTATAGCGAAACTCCAAAAGGGATACAGAATCCTGCACCCAGAGACCAACACAGTAACAATAAGCAGAGACTTAGTGATTGAGAACTCGGTTTCGCTAAAATTCCATGAAGATACACCAGTCATTCAAGCAAAGGAACAGGAAGAATCTCAGTCACCAACCCCAGACATTGAAAAGGAAAACAGTAAAGTCTGGATAAACTCTGAAGTCAGCAAGTAAGAAACAGAAGAATCAAGTCAACCTCCAGTCAGGAGATCAGAAAGACCATGCAAAGGTATCCCAGCTAGATGCCTTTTTTTATAGGGTCCGAACACTTCCTGAATCAGAGCCACAGTCATGGCAAGGAAAAAGAGCCCTCAGAAGCCAAAGATTCGTCAAGACTCCAGCAATGAGAGTTAAGGTACCGTTACACTTAGAGATATCTGGGCAGACATTGCTTGCAACTCACTGGTTGCTGTGAAATCATGGACACATGCACTCATCTCCTGCCTTCACTATTACAACCTTCTACTCTCTGTCCTCCCCTCTAGTGCTCTTGCATCACTCCAATTTATCCTAAACTATGCTGCCCGACTAATCTAACTTTTCCCCTGCTATTCTCCAGTCTCTCCTCTCCAAGCTCTTCACTGGATTCCTATTATACAGAGGCTTCAGTTCAAAACTCTAACTATGAAATGCAAAGCCATACATAACTGTTCTTCTTCATACATCTGTAACATGATCTCCTGATACTTACATACACGCAACCTGCGTTCATCTCAAGATCTCCTTCTCTCCTGCCCTCTTATCTCTTCTTCCCATGACCTCATACAAGATTTCTCCCATGCATCCCTCATACTCCTAGAAGTCTCTGCCCCAACACATCAGACTCTTGCCCACGGGGAACCTTCGAAAGGAACCTGAAGACCCACCTCTACCGATAAGCCTACAACTTACAGTGATCCTCAGTCTACTAAACTGCCACACGACCAACTCTACCCTTACCTACTGTATCCTCACCCATCTCTTGTAGACTGTGAGCCCTCACGGGCAGAATATTCTCTCCTTCTGTACTTATGTGCCTTGTATTGCTCCTGCTTATTGTACTTGTCTATGTATGCCCCTTTTCACATGTAACGCGCCATGGAATAAATGGCATAATAATATTAATCAGATCAACAAAGACTTACCACTAGCACAGGGGCGGACCGTGACCCCTGGGGGCCCTGGTGCAGAAGCGGGGGGGGGGGGATTGGGGGTGCTACTGGCCGTCCACACGGCCTGGCAGGGGGGGGGGTCTGTGGGGAAATAGCTGCTGCCCGTCGGCGCGGCCCGATGGAGGGGGGTAGATGCTTCTGGGGGCCTCCGGCGCGGCGGTCTCCTACCTGGTGAGCCGCGCCGACTGTTTGCAGCCGTCCTACGGGCCGGAGGGGCAGGATCAGGCAAGGGAAGCATGAAGCTCTCCGCTTCCCTTGCATGACCCTCCTCTCGTCTGACGGCAGCTTGAGGGGGTCGGCTGGGGGCCCCCTCCAGGCTTGAAGGGGGCCCCTAGCCGGTCGGGGCCCTGGTGCAGCTGCACCAGTGTAGTTCTGCCCCTGCACTAGCATGTAGTATAATGTATCATGAAAAAAATGGCTGAGTTAGTGTTGGGTGAACTCAAACTGGAAAGTTCAGGGTCCTTGCCAAACACCTAGTGTTCGGGCACAGACCTTGAACATGAGCTTCCCTGAAAAGTCAGCTATTGTTTTGGGATCGGGTGGGGGGTGTAAAAATAAGCAAAAAAATTGAGCGTTCTAGTTACTGGGGACCACATGTTTGATACTTTGGGCCGCTCATTAACTTCCTGATTTATTCACTGCAGTCTGACTTTAATACCCAATTAGATGCCCACTGTCTGTGACAGTGTGTAAGAGGCTGTTGCGTCCCTCTCCCATTGTGTGTCTGTGATTTGGTTGCCATGGGCAACAGACCTGCCATTTTAGGAGTGTAAAAATTAAAAAAATATATACATAGGGGTCCCCTGTATTTTTGATTGTCCCATGAATGGGAATAATTAATTGTGTGTATGCTATGCATTGCATTCTCCCTGTTGCTAGGAAAAAGTGCTTCTTTTCGTATTTTGTTACCTTCCTCTCCCTGTAGCCATGTGATGTCAGTTTACTCCTCCTTTCTTCCCATGTAATCATACTGCAGCCATTTTAGGAAGTACACATGTTTTACTGCTCTCTACAGTATCCCTCTCCTAATGCATTGTACTTCAAGTTAGATGTGCCCACTCCATACACTAGTATTTCAGCAAGGCTGTGCCCACTAGTCGTGTTGTTGCCAGAAACATGCTTTCTACATAATTATGGTCAATTCCCGGCTTTGAAACCGGCGACTCCTAGAGGTGCCTAGTGCAGGCGCTGGGAGAACTGATTAAGTCTGCAGTCACATCAAGTGACTGCAGAATTATCAGTTTGTTGAGACAGCCCCTTGAATTTTTGTCTTAACCTCAATGAAATGAATTTCATATGTATAAGATTTGGTGATTGACTCGACCATTGCACAATATTCCACTTCTTTGCCTTAAACTCCTGGGTTGCTTTCACTGTATGTTTTGGGACATGATCTGTACTACAAAGTGCCATCCAATCAACCTTGCTGCTAAAATGTGACCTCTCAACACTTCCGGTCCCAAGGCAATAATGTAAGTAAATGGGAGAAATAGGGCTTAGGGTATACTATAGTGATCTATTATAGTGACTAAACATGAGTCAACAGTGTGCTGCAGCAGCAAAAAACACATTTCTAGGATGTATTAACAGAAACTCAATAGTCATTATCCCCCTCTACTCCTCTTTGGTCAGGCCTCCTCTGCAATACTGCTTACAGTTCTGGGCACAACATTTTAAAAAAGATGTTAATAAACTGGAGCATGTTCAGTGAAGTGTCCTGAATGGTGATCACTCTGCAAACCATGACCTATGTGGAATGATTACAGGATTTGGGAATATTTAGCTAGCCAAAAAGACTGCGAGAAGACTTGAGATATTTGTAGACTGCTATTATGTCTCAAGGGCTGTCGCACTGCAGAGTAATCTGCTTTATTCTAATTTACACAAGGAAACACTAGAAGCAATGGGATGAAACTGAATGGGAGAAGACATGTTAGATCAGGGGTCACCAACTCCAGGCCTAGAGGGCCACCAACAGTGCATGTTTTCAGGATCTCCTTAGTATTTTGCTTGAACTTGATTCGTACTCGTCCATTAAAATTACTTTGTATAAATGAAATCCCAGTCTATTCGTCTATTCCACAGTTTTATCAGTGTGCCTGATGGCAACTTTCTTTAATTACTTATGCTGGTCAATTGAAATTAAATAGAGCAACTCATTGGAAAAAAAAAAAATCACTGCAGCCAAATGAAACCTTCAGCAACATCTGTTGGCATACTGAATCAGAAGGGCTCCACGAACATTCACCTAGCAGGGGAACCCATACTAAAAGCGCCCTACTCCACCGTAAGACCATTTTTGTTTCACCTGGGTTCCCTCTCATACCTCAGTGTAATCATGTTGCAGTTGAGTCGCTGGTGGCAGGGGTCTGCAGTGGGCAAGGTAGGGCAGAGACCACAATGCTTCCCTGGCTGGTCTGATCCTGCCCCAGCTGACTCCTCGGTGAAACAGTTCAATTGTTTGGTCCCTTATTTATTGAGGGACAAACTATTCAGTCAATAAGTTTTTACGCTCTCTTTACTAGAACAGTACCTTCAGACTCACGCCCTCAAGCAGCATTGATGCATACTGTGAATTCCGAGTCTCTTGGTCAATTCATTCCAAGCTTATGGGAATGCGTCCACAGAACCACCAGACAGGATTCCTTCACTACACTCATGATGGAGATCTGCCCATAATTGAACCTCTGCTTGGAGCCCACCAAACCAACACCAGAGAGGACAGCCGCTGTCCAGGTATCCACAAGGGGGAAACGTTAGGCACCAACACCGTGGGAACACACTTGGCTGATGTTTTGATCCACGGTCCAAAAGCTGGGCTAAATCCCGGGGTAACCTTCAGGGTCTAAAAAATTTGAAAGTGCTTTGTATCAGGAACCAATCCCCTACTTGGGGACTCTCCTGCTGCTCTCCATGCTACAGGTCCTTTTATTGGCTAAACCCTGTCTACAAGGAACGACCACTACTAACTTTGTTTAGTGAATGAGGTTCAGGGAGCAGCCTTTGCCTTTAACAATAGAGACCACATAAACCATGTTCCAAATTATTATGCAAATTTGGTTTTGAGTGTCATAGGGTTTTTAATTTTTTTTTCCTCAATGAAACCCATTGATGGTATAGTGTCTCAGGGTTCTTTGGATCATTGAAATCAATCTCAGATACCTGTGAAAATTAGTTTGGCAGGTGAGCCTAATAAAAAGAAAACTGGATGTTCCACAATATTGAGCAGGCCACAGTTTTCAAGTAACATTGGAAAGAAAAAGGATCTCTCTGCTGCCGAAAAGAAGCAAATAGTGCAATGCCTTGGACAAGGGATGGAAACATTAGATATTGCACGAAAATTTAAGCGTGATAATCGTACTGGGAAGAGATTTGTGGCTGATGCTGAGCACTGACGTGTTTGTGCAGATAAAGGCAGAATGAGGAAGGTTTCTGCCAGGCAAGGTCATCGGATTAAGAGAGCAGCTGCTAAAAAGGCCTTATAAACCAGCAAACAGATATTTGAAGCTGCTGGTGCCTCTGGAGTCCCTCGAACCTCAAGGTGTAGGATCCTTTAAAGGCTTGCTGTGGTGCATAAACCTACTATTTGGCCACCCCTAAACAGTGCTCACAAGCAAAAACGGTTGCAGTTGGCCCAAGCATACATGAAGACTAATTTTCAAACAGTCTTGTTTACTGATGAGTGCCGAGCAACCCTGAATGGTCCAGATGGATGGAGTAGTGGATGGTTGGTGGATGGCCACCATGTCCCAACAAGGCTGCGACATCCACAAGGAGGTGAAGGAGTCATGTTTTGGGCCGGAATCATTGGGAAACAGCTGATGGGCCCCTGTAAGGTTCCTGAAGGTGTGAAAATTACCTCTGCAAAGTATATGGAGTTTCTGACTGAGAACTTTCTTCCATGGTACAAAAAGCAGAAATGTGCCTTCAGGAGAAAAATCATCTGCATGCATGACAATGCACCATCTCGTGCTGCAAAGAATACCTCTGTGTCATTGGCTGCTATGGGCATTAAAGGAGATAAACTCATGGTGTGGCCACCATCTTCTCCTGACTTCAACCCCTATAGAGAACCTTTGGAGTATAATCAAGCAAAAGATCTATGAGGGTGGGAGGCAGTTCACATCAAAAAAGCAGCTCTGGGAGGCTATTCTGGCATCATGCAAAGAAATACAAGCAGAAACTCTCCAGAAACTCACAAGTTCAATGGATGCAATAATTGTGAAGGTGATATCAAAGAAGGGTTCCTATGTTAACATGTAACTTGGCCTGTTAGGATGTTTTGGAGTTAAATAGCTTTTTATTTGTGATTGTGACCTCCTAATGCTGCAAATTCAACAAATGACCATTTTCAGTTCTTTCAAACATATCAAATGTTTACAAACTCTACTGTGCCTAATAATTTGGAACAATGCATTTAAAGTTGTGTTTTTTTCATTTTATTTTGAAGATTATACAGTTACTAGCTGTACTACCCGGCTTCGCCCAGGTTAATAACTGCTGTTAACAAAATAGAATGTGTTAACAAAAATGTATTCAGGACACAAAAACCACAAAACAAATCGATAGAAATGTAATTATTAAAAGGCAAAAACTAAGCTAATAGAAGCATT
Organism: Allobates femoralis; assembly: GCA_033576535.1. Taxonomy (NCBI): domain Eukaryota; kingdom Metazoa; phylum Chordata; class Amphibia; order Anura; family Aromobatidae; genus Allobates; species Allobates femoralis. The sequence continues at coordinate 177,609,583 of JARQOC010000011.1, read as the reverse complement.
TCACAACATATATTTCAACACCACAGATATTCCACAGTTTCTATATCCTCTCACATAGAGGTAATGTGACTGACGACAGCCTTTCCACCAACACACCCTAACTTACATCCTATTACCTCACAGACATCCTATTACCTCACAGAAGCTTTACTGAGAATGTCCTTTGTTATCTATATTAACCAATCAGAGCTCAGAATAACAGTAGCAAAATAGAAGCTGAGCTGTGATTGGTTGCTATTGGCAGCCTGATAAATCCCCAGGCAACAGGAAACCCTCCCCCCTGACAGTATATATTAGCTCACACATACACATAATAGACAGCTCATGTGACTGACAGCTGCCGTATTTCCTATATGGTACATTTGTTTCTCTTGTAGTTTTGCTGCTTATTAATCAGATTTTTATTGTTGAAGGATAATACCAGACTTGTGTGTGTTTTAGGCCGATTATGTGGCGAGGTTGGTGTATGTGTGGTGAAATGTGTGCTGAGGGTGGTATATGTGTTCTAGCACATGGTAGTGTGAGGAGCATTTTGTGTGTGTGTGTTCATATCCCCATGTGTGGTGAGTATCCTATGTCGGGGCCCCACCTTAGCAACTGTATGGTATATACTCTTTGGCGGCATCGCTCTTATTCTTTAAGTCCCCCTTGTTCACATCTGGTAGCTGTCAATTTGCCTACAACACATTTCCTTTCACTTTTTCCCCATTATGTAGATAGGGCCAAAATTGTTTGGTGAACTGGAACGCTCCGGGTTAAAATTTTGCCTCACAACATAGCCTATGACGCTCTCGGGTCCAGACGTGTGACTGTGCAAAATTTTGTGGCTATAGCTGACAGCTGTCGATTTTACTCCAACACTTTTCCTTTCTCTTTTTCCCCATTATGTAGATAGGGGCAAAATTGTTTGGTGAATTGGAATGCGCGGGGTTAAAATTTTGCCTCACAACATAGCCTATGACGCTCTCGGGGTCCAGACATGTGACTTTGCAAAATTTTGTTGCTGTAGGTGCGACGGTGTAGATGCCAATCCCGGACATACATACAGACACACACACATACATACACACATACATACATACACACACACACATTCAGCTTTATATATTAGATTGGGAGGTTTCTTCAATAAAATTTGATGTATACTCTGACTGAAGACTTTTATTACACTGACTGTCATTTGCGCCGACTATTTTGGAAAATCAGAGTTAAAGAACATTTGCATAATAATTTGGAACATGGTGTATATATGAAGTACAGTTTTTGAATGCAATTGGAAAACTCAAGGTATTCCTTGGGTGACAGGGTGACAACACTGCTACAATCATTGCACTTGAGATGAGGGTGCTTCATGCTGACACTAAGTAATCATGGCTTTTATTTGGTTCTTTTCTAGGTTTGTAGCTGGATGCTGCTTTATTCCTTTCTGTATAAAAGCTACAAAAGATGTGGATCATTTTTGCCCACGTTGTGACTGTCGCATCTACAAGCATAAAAGGCTCTAATTCAACATAACTGACACTGACAAATGGATTTTTTGGACACATCGACATTGGAAACGCAAAGATAGAACTTTGGTAACGTGTTTCAATGGTAACTGGACACGTGTGATGTATTTTATTCACACTCGTTTCACTTAAAAGTGCTGCACATTTTCTTTTTAATGAAAGGCTAGAGGGCAAGAAATGTCATGAATGGTCACTGAGCAATGAAGATGATGGAAATGGAATTATTCCAATATCCAAGGCATCCCTAGGGTAGCTCCTGCTTTGTAACCTCCCATATTCACGTTCATTGGTTCCATTTAGAAAGGTGCAGAGCTTTTTAAAGTATTTATATACAGATGTTTAGTCACAAATTACTGTATAAAATTCTAATAATGTTGGTCTAGGTTTACTGTTATTTATTCTGACTTGTAATCTGTGTATTAAAAAATAATAATTGTATGAACTTAATAAACTGCACTTTCACATTCATTGGTGAGGTAAATAAAGAGCAAATGTAAGAAGTTTAATGTGATTTTATTCTTGCCTGAAAAAACAATTGTACTGCCTAATTGCTATTAATCAACTGATAAGTAATGTAGATAACAGGGCATGAAAAATATATATCCTCTAATATTCTATCATATAATGTGCACAACTTTTTTTTTTTCTCCAAGGCCCTTGTTGCAAGATGCAAATATTTTGGGCTAAATAATTTTGGAATTGCATTTAATTAAAAACTGTGCACAGCTTGCATTCAATACTCTGCGATGCGCGGTCTATTGTTGGCTTTTCATAGGGGTGCAATATACATTTGAAGGCTGTTGAGGAAATTTCACTACTCCGTACACTGGGGCACTTCACTCTGGTATCTCATCTCTTCTAGCGACCATCGGAGCTCTCGACAGAGTCCTCCTGGCACACAGCTTATCTAATAGTTGCATACATTAGTTTACATAGGTTGAAAAAAAGACTCGAGTCCATAAAGTTCAACCTTTTTCCACCAGTTATACATTCTTTCACTAGATTATTAAAAACCCACAATACCATGTGGTGTTAGAAAAGCTTCAAGCCCTCTTTAAAATGGTGATATAATGTCTGTTACAGTATTCTTAATATTTAGTATTTATACTGATTTTGCATATATGTATGTGTTTCTTTGTCTAAAGCAATATAGCTGATGTCAGGAAGATGCATAGCTCAGCATAATTCTTCTTGGAATTTCTTTTCGTGCATAAAAGTTCCCTTTTCTGATGTCTATAGAAGTTTTTATATGACAGACTTGTGCAATACATTACTCATTTGAAGCAGTATCCTTGATTCTCTTTCTGAGTTACATCTGCTTTTATAACACAATCCTAATGTCCTCTCCTGAGACTGTGTCTCCTTTCATACGAATAAGGTGAAGAATGTTTGTACCGTGTTAGCCAGTAGGTAGAAAAATATTACAATCTGAGAGTTCTCAGTGGTTGGTACCTTTTTTAATGGCTAACTGAAAAGATGGTGAATATTTGCAAGCTCTCGAGACTTTGTGGCCTCTTCATTTATTAGTCTGATGAAGAGGCCATAGAGTCTTGAAAGCTTGCTAGGTTTACCATCTTTTCAGTTATATATAGGGAAGATGGTGTGTCACGGTCCACGCTGCTGTCTCAATGGAATCACAAGGAATGGATGGCTCCAAGAAGTCACAAGGAAGGCAAGGTTCCAAAGCAACGATCTCCTTTATTCACCAACGCGTTTCGGCACCTATCCTGGATCCTTCATCAGGGTTCCTTTTCAGTTAGCCATTAAAAGGTATCAACCACTGAGGACTCTCAGATTCTAATATTTTCCTTTCATACGAGAAATAAATCTTGCTACGATCTCTGATGTCTTTAGTCATCCATTGATAAAAGAAAATTCTTCTGCATTCAATCTCCCCTCTGTGGTCTGGTAAGTACTGACATCTCGCAAGGGCAGGCTCATAGACCATCTAAAAAAAATTTTCTGAATTTGCATCAAGAGGCCAATTTTCTCATTTGATGTAGCAGGGGTGACTGATTTGAATACAGCAAAGGAGAAACTGATTGTTGGACCCCTCTGATCTCTTGTAAGACTTTTTTTTTTGCAATTGTTTATTTGGATAAGATTGGTTTCTTGGTAAGGCCGACTTCAGACTGTGTTTGAGATCCGATCCGTAGCTGTCCGCTTGAGGCAGACAGCTGCGGACCAGATCAGCACACAGGACTGGGGGGCTATTATGCCCTCCGATCCTGTGTGCAGCCGCACACAGTTCCCACTGCTGATAGGTGAGGACAGCGGGCGCCGCGGTCCTGACCTGTCAGCGGCTGCGTGCGCTGCACACAGGATCGGAGGGCATAATAGCCCCCCAGTCCTGTGTGCTGATCCGGTCCGCGGCTGTCTGCCTCAAGCGGACAGCTACGAATCTCAAACGCAGTGTGAAGCCGGCCTAAGGAATTTAAGGCTTGTTAAGAGTTAGGGGACTTAACTTTGTTTAAAGGTAGGGAATCTAAATGTCTAGCAAAGGGTCTATGGTAAACCGACAGTAATTAACTACTCCACGCACACGTTAAAGATATTTGTATAGATAGTACATATTTTTATACACCTTAACATTTTGTATGTCAAATTATTGTTTATGAATAGATGACTGATATGAGACTCTACATGAATTAAATAACTGTGTGAACGTATAAGGACTGAAATAAAAGCCTGAGTGAATAAAGTAGTTCAATTAGGTGTGATCCCTTGTCAATTAGCATGAGATGAAAACTTTATAGTTATATTAAGCAAAAAATGAAACCCCTAGATGCACTTGTAAGAATGTTATGCTGGAACCAAATATTTTGTTACTATTGTGAAATTAAGCAGAAACACTGGGCACTTGTTGTCAGACGTGTCCTGTCTATGTCCCTGGTGGCCTATAGTTTTCTGATAACCTAACTAATATTTGGGGAGGTTGTAGATGAAATTGTGCTGAATGGTCTGCAGATTTTTGCTGAATTCTGTATGTTTCAGAGGCAAAATATATGGGAATGATGCTTTAATAGTATGTGGACACTAACCAAAATATATACACCTTGTCAATTGGGAAGACTGTCCTTTAGCGCAAATGGGAATATTTGGTGGTCATTATTGTTTGTAAACACCTAAGTACCGTATATACTCGTGTATAAGCCGACCCGTGTATAAGCCGACCCCCCTACTTTTGCCCCCAAAACCTGGGAAAACCTATTGACTCGTGTATAAGCCGAGGGTGGACCCCAGCACAGGTATACAGCCCCCAGCAGGTTGGTATATACAGCAGCAGCCCCAGAGGTATATACAGCAGCCCCAGAGGTATATACAGCAGACCCCTCCCCCCCATATCAGTATACAGGGCCCCCCCCTTGTGCACCAATCCTGTAAAGGAATACATTAGTATACTTATCCCTGCCGCCACCATCGCGCTCCTCGGGCTTCATCCAGCGGCTTCCGGCTTCCTCCTCTGGCACGCAGACAATGACGTCATTGCCTGCGCCCACCGGAGGAAGCCGGAAGAAGATGGATGAAGCCGGAGGAGCGCGATGGCGGCGGGACAGCGGCAGGGATAAGTATACTAATGTATTCTTTTACAGGATTGGTGCACAAGGGGGGGGCCCTGTATACTGATATGGGGGGGGTCTGCTGTATACTGTATACAATGTATACAGTATACAGTGACTCGCGTATAAGCCAAGAGGGGGACTTTTCAGCCCACTTTTTGGGCTGAAAAACTCGGCTTATACGCGAGTATATACGGTATGTATAAATATTTCATGGGAATTATACATCAAGAGATGGGACCTGTATTCCCCACAAAGTCTAGGAACACGGGTATTAAACATAAAAAGCCCTTAATGGTTAGGAAGAGAGATCCTTCATTGAAAGTACATGGGAGAACAGCAAGTGTCTCGGAGTAATCCTCTTCTTCAAGCCCCACATCCAGGCCCTCGCCACCTCCTGCTGTCTCAAGCTCAAAAACATCTCCCGGATTCGCACTTTCCTTGATAACGACACTGCTACAACACTTATTCATGCTCTCCTCATCTCCCGCCTTGACTACTGCAACCTGCTGCTTACTTGCCTCCCTGCTACCTCCTTTGCACCTCTCCAATCCATCCTAAACTCTGCTGCCTGACTAATCCACCTGTCTTCCCACTACTCCCCCATCTCTGCCCTCTGCCAAGCCCTTCACTGGCTCCCCACTGCTCAGATCCCGGTTCAAAACAATTACCATGACATACAAAGCTATCCACAACCTTTCTCCTCCATACATCTGACGTGGTCCCCCGATACCTACCCTCCAGCAACCTGCGTTCCTTCCAAGAGCTCCTCCTCTACTCCCCTCTCATCTCCTCTTCTCAGAACCACGTACCGGATTTCTCCCGTGCATCGGCCATACTCTAAACTCTCTGCCAGAACACGTCAGACACTCACCTACCCTGGGAACCTTCAAAGGAAACCTGAAGACCCACCTCTTCTGTCAAGCCTACAAACTGCAATGAGACCTAGTCCACCGCACCGTTTCACAATCGGCACTACCCCCTCCTACTGTATCCCCACCCATCCCTCGTAGATGGTGAGCCCTCATGGACAGGATCCTCTCCCCTTCCTGTACCTGTATGACTGACTTCATTGTCCACCTATATTGTACTTGTCCTTGTCTGCCCTTTCTTATGTAACTTGCCATGGAATCTAATGGCGCTATATACAGTCATGGCCAAAAGTATTGACACCCCTGCAATTCTGTCAGATAATACTCAGTGTCTTCCTGAAAATGATTGCAATCACAAATTCTTTGGCATTATCTTAATTTAATGTCTTCAATGAAAAAACACAAAAGAGAATGAAGCAAAAAGCAAAACATTGATCATTTCACACAAAACTCCAAAAATGGGCCAGACAAAAGTATTGGCACCCTCAGCCTAATACTTGGTTGCACAACCTTTAGCCAAAATAACTGCGATCACCCGCTTCCGGTAACCATCAATGAGTTTCTTACAATGCTCTGCTGGAATTTTAGACCATTCTTCTTTGGCAAACTGCTCGAGGTCCCTGATATTTGAAGGGTACCTTCTCCAACTGCCATTTTTAGATCTCTCCACAGGTGTTCTATGGGATTCGGGTCTGGACTCATTGCTGGCCACCTTAGAAGTCTCCAGTGCTTTCTCTCAAACCATTTTCTAGTGCTTTTTGAAGTGTGTTTTGGGTCACTGTCCTGCTGGAAGACCCATGACCACTGAGGGAGGCCCAGCTTTCTCTCACTGGGCCCTACATTATGCTGCAAAATTTGTTGGTAGTCTGCAGACTTCATAATGCCAAGCACACGTTCAAGCAGTCTAGTGCCAGAGGCAGCAAAGCAACTCCAAAACATCAGAGAACCTCCGCCATGTTTGACTGTAGGGACCGTGTTCTTTTCTTTGAATGCCTCTTTTGTTTCTGCTGTAAACTCTATGTTGATGCCTTTGCCCAAAAAGCTCTACTTTTGTCTCATCTGACCAGAGAACATTCTTCCAAAACGTTTTAGGCTTTCTCAGGTAAGTTGTGGCAAACTCCAGCCTGGCTCTCGGGGTAAGAAGTGGGGTCTTCCTGGGTCTCCTACCATACAGTCCCTTTTCATTCAGACGCCGACGGATAGTATGGGTTGACACTGTTGAACCCTCGGACTGCAGGGCAGCTTGAACTTGTTTGGATGTTAGTCGAGTTTTTTTATCCACCATCCGCACAATATTGCGTTGAAATCTCTTGTCAATTTTTCTTTTCCGTCCACATCTAGGGAGGTTAGCCACAGTGCCATGGGCTTTAAACTTCTTGATGACACTGCGCACGGTAGACACAGAAACATTCAGGTCTTTGGAGATGGACTTGTAGCCTTGAGATTGCTCATGCGTCCTCACAATTTGGCTTCTCAAGTCCTCAGACAGTTCTTTGGTCTTCTTTCTTTTCTCCATGCTCAATGTGGTACACACAAGGACACAGGACAGAGGTTGAGTCAACTTTAATCCATGTCAACTGGCTGCAAGTGTGATTTAGTTATTGCCAACACCTGTTAGGTGCCACAGGTAAGTTACAGGTGCTGTTAATTACACAAATTAGAGAAGCATCACATGATTTTTCTAAGGGTGCCAATACTTTTGTCCACCCCCTTTTTATGTTTGGTGTGGAATTATATCCAATTTGGCTTTAGGACAATTCTTTTTGTGTTTTTTCATTGAAGACAAATTAAATGAAGATTGCAATCACAAATTCTTTGGTATTATCATTTTCAGGAAGAAACTGAGTATTGTATGACAGAATTGCAGGGGTGTCAATACTTTTGGCCATGACTGTAAATAAATAATAATTCACAAGAGTATTAATGTAAAATGTGTTGAACAAGTCGTTGTTTTTGTGGGGATTGTGATATTTGCACTCTGTATAGCAATCCGAATCACCTGGAATATAGTAATAGGGGGATCTCCAGGAAATATTGTGTCAATTTTGTGCCCCTGTAAATTTAGACTGTTGGCCAAGTGTTTTTAAGGTTGAAGGATCATTAAAAGCAATTAAAAAGGTGATGGTCAAGCATACACTGGGTTTGGATCTCTGAAGCGAGATACTGAGCTTAAAGTATTTAGACTCAAGGTTCATGGGATCCATACTGTTCAATAGACCCCCAGAACATTGCTGAACCATATAGAAGAATAAGAAATATTTTAAAGTAGTACTGGAGAGAGAGACAGACTTTGTACACAGAGATGTATATTTTTTGCTGGTCTCTGACAGATCAGCACCCTAAGGCCGGTTTGACATTAGCGTCACCTCAGCGGCCGGCCGCAGTACTGGTAACCCTATTACCAGGTACCACAGGTGGCATCATGTTACAATTCCCCCATTATCATCATCACCCCCACCCGCCATTGAGGGTCCAGGGCATGGAACCGGGAACCGACCAGCCGTGATCTCCACTGAAGTAACCACCTGTCCGGGTATCAGAGTACCCCCTACCCTGTCGACCGACTCAATTGTAAGAACCTGTAAGTTGTTGTTACCAGCCATAAAAACACTGTGGCCCGTGTAGGAACCAGTTTACGCAGTGCGGGAAAGAGATTTCTATAAACTTCATGAAGTTTGTAAGACACTGTATTAAGCTTAGTAAAATGATGAATCCTTGTATTAATAATGCCTATTATTTGATTTCTTTGTATACATGTTTTCTAAATATTGGCAAATCATAGGATCACTATATGACCTCTTATATCATTACATTTACAGGTGTTTTTTTCTGTGCATAGAACTTATGCTTCCTTTTCCATGCTAAATTCAAGGTAGACATTAATTGGTATCAAAGTTCTTTGCTCAGTGCCTATAATGTCATAGTTACATAATGACATGCAGATAAGGAACAGATTGTTTCAATTCCAAAGAATTCCCTTGTTTACAGCCAATAAGACTATACAACTCTATGCTATGGCTATGTTCACTTGTTCTGTTTTTGCCATGAAAATTGCAGCATTTTACAGTACCAGCAAAGTGAAGGATATTTCTGAAATGTTCTGCACATGCTGCTATTTATTTTCCTTGAAGATGGTTTGAATCTGCAGTGAGACTACTCTTTCAGCACTTTTGCAGCGTCTTTCCCCCATTGAATTGAAGGAAATTATAAGACACTAGCTGTGAGCCCGATGCAAATGCATCGGGATTCTAGAACGTGCATTAATTTGATTATAGTAGTTATAGCTGTTAGCCTGATGCAAATGCATCGGGTATCTAAAATATGTTTATTGTTTTTTTAAAGATTTTTAAATAATAATCGCATCATCAATAGCAATAATATAAGCCATAGCATTATTATTAGCAGTAATGGCAGTATTAATAGCATTATTAGCAGTATTATGAGCATTAATAAAAGTATTAATAGCATTAATAGCATTATTATTAGCATTAATAGCATTATTAATAGCATTATTAGCATTAATAGCATTAATAATGCCATTAATAGGATAATTATTAGCATTGATAGCATTAATAGCATAATTAATAGCATTAATAGCATTATTAATAGCATTAATAGCATTATTATTAGCATTAATAGGATAAATATTAGCATTAATAGCATTAATAGCATTATTATTAGCATTATTATTGGCATTATTAGCATTAATAATAGCATTAATAACATTATTAATAGCATTAATAGCATTATTATTAGCATTAATAGCATTAATAGCATAATTAATAGCATTAATAGCATTAATAGCATTATTATTAGCATTAATAGAATTATTATTAGCATTAATAGCATTAATAGGATAAATATTAGCATTAATAGCATAATTAATAGCATTAATAGCATTATTAATAGCATTAATAGCATTATTATTAGCATTAATAGCATTAATAATAGCATTATTAGTATTAATAATAGCATTAATAACATTATTAATAGCATTAATAGCATTATTAATAGCATTAATAGCATTATTATTAGCATTAATAGGATTAATAATAGCATTATTAGCATTAATAATAGCATTAATAACATTATTAATAGCATTAATAGCATTATTATTAGCATTAATAGCATTATTATTAGCATTAATAGCATTAATAATACCATTAATAGGATAAATATTAGCATTAATAGCATTAATAGCATAAATAAGAGCATTAATAGCATTATTAATAGCATTAATAGCATTATTATTAGCATAAATAGCATTATTAGCATTAATAATAGCATTAATAACATTATTAATAGCATTAATAGCATTATTATTAAAATTAATAGAATTAATAATAGCATTATTAGCATAAATAATAGCATTAATAACATTATTAATAGCATTAATAGCATTATTATTAGCATTAATAGCATTAATAGTATTATTAATAGCATGAATAGCATTATTAATACCATTAATAGGATTATTATTAGCATTAATAGCATTAATAATAGCATTATTAGCATTATTAATAGCATTAATAACATTATTAATAGCATTAATAGCATTATTATTAGCATTAATAGCATTAATAATAGCATTATTAGCATTATTAATAGCATTAATAACATTATTAATAGCATAAATAGCATTATTATTAGCATAAATAGCATTAATAATAGGATTATTAGCATTAATAATAGCATTAATAATATTATTAATAGCATTAATAGCATTATTATTAGCATTAATAGCATTATTATTAGCATTAACAGCATTAATAATACCATTAATAGGATAAATATTAGCATTAATAGCATTATTATTAGCAGTAATATTATTATTAGCATTATTATTAGCATTAATAGCATTAATAATACCATTAATAGGATAAATATTGACATTAATAGCATTAATAATAGCATTATTAGCATTAATAATAGCATTAATAACATTATTAATAGCATTAATAGCATTATTATTAGCATATAATAGAATTAATAATAGCATTATTAGCATTAATAATAGCATTAATAACATTAATAGCATTAATAGCATTATATATTAGCATTAATAGCATTAATAATAGGATTATTAGCATTAATAATAGCATTAATAACATTATTAATAGCATTAATAGCATTATTATTAGCATTAATAGCATTAATAATAGCATTATTAGCATTAATAATAGCATTAATAACATTATTAATAGCATTAATAGCATTATTATTAGCATTAATAGCATTAATAGCATTATTATTAGCATTAATAGCATTAATAATACCATTAATAGGATAAATATTGACATTAATAGCATTAATAATAGCATTATTAGCATTAATAATAGCATTAATAACATTATTAATAGCATTAATAGCATTATTATTAGCATTAATAGAATTAATAATAGCATTATTAGCATTAATAATAGCATTAATAACATTAATAGCATTAATAGCATTATTATTAGCATTAATAGCATTAATAATAGCATTATTAGCATTATTAATAGCATTAATAACATTATTAATAGCATTAATAGCATTATTATTAGCATAAATAGCATTAATAATAGGATTATTAGCATTATTAATAGTATTAATAACATTATTAATAGCATTCATAGCATTATTATTAGCAGTAATATTATTATTAGCATTTTTTTTTTAATTATTATTTATTATTTGTTATTTATTTTTTAATTATGTTTTATTTATTTTTTTATAATTTTTTAATTATTTTTTAATTATTTTTTTATTATTAAATTTATTATTTAGGCTGAGAGGCAGTTGTCATTCAGGTGCGCTAAAGGGCTGATCTTATTAGCATTATTATTAAAATTAATAGAATTAATAATAGCATTATTAGCATTAATAATAGCATTAATAACATTATTAATAGCATTAATAGCATTAATAGTATTATTAATAGCATGAATAGCATTATTAATAGCATTAATAGGATTATTATTAGCATTAATAGCATTAATAATAGCATTATTAGCATTATTAATAGCATTAATAACATTATTAATAGCATTAATAGCATTATTATGAGCATTAATAGCATTAATAATAGCATTATTAGCATTATTAATAGCATTAATAACATTATTAATAGCATTAATATCATTATTATTAGCATAAATAGCATTAATAATAGGATTATTAGCATTAATAATAGCATTAATAACATTAATAGCATTAATAGCATTATTATTAGCATTAATAGAATTAATAATAGCATTATTAGCATTAATAATAGCATTAATAACATAATTATTAGCATTAATAGCATTATTATTAGCAGTAATATTATTATTAGCATTTTTTTTTTAATTATTATTTATTATTTGTTATTTATTTTTTAATTATGTTTTATTTATTTTTTTATAATTTTTTAATTATTTTTTTATTATTTTTTTATTATTAAATTTATTATTTAGGCTGAGAGGCAGTTGTCATTCAGGTGCGCTAAAGGGCTGATCTTATTAGCATATATTTTATTTTTTTATTATTATTTTTATTGAATTTTTTATTATTTTTAATTATTTTTTTTTATTTATTTTTAATTCTTTTTTAATTATTTTTTTTATTATTTAATTTATTATTTAGGCTGAGAGGCAGTTCTCATTCAGGTCCGCAAAGGGCTGATCTTATTAGCATATATTTTATTTTTTTATTATTATTTTTATTGAATTTTTTATTATTTTTAATTATTTTTTTTTATTATTTTTTAATTCTTTTTTAATTATTTTTTTTATTATTTAATTTATTATTTAGGCTGAGACGCAGTTCTCATTCAGGTCCGCAAAGGGCTGATCTTATTAGCATATATTTTATTTTTTTATTATTATTTTTATTGAATTTTTTATTATTTTTAATTATTTTTTTTTATTATTTTTTAATTCTTTTTTAATTATTTTTTTTATTATTTAATTTATTATTTAGGCTGAGAGGCAGTTCTCATTCAGGTCCGCAAAGGGCTGATCTTATTAGCATATATTTTATTTTTTTATTATTATTTTTATTGAATTTTTTATTATTTTTAATTATTTTTTTTTATTATTTTTTAATTCTTTTTTAATTATTTTTTTTATTATTTAATTTATTATTTAGGCTGAGACGCAGTTCTCATTGAGGTCCGCAAAGGGCTGATCTTATTAGCATATATTTTATTTTTTTATTATTATTTTTATTGAATTGTTTATTATTTTTAATTATATATTTTTATTATTTTTTAATTCTTTTTTAATTATTTTTTTATTATTTAATTTATTTATTTTTTTAAGTTTGACTGAGACGCAGTTCTCATTCAGGTCCGCCTTTTTTTTGCCCATTGACATACATTACCGGTGTGTCAGCGATTTTATGGCCGCCCACCTGGTTCTATTTGTCGGCCCTAAAATCGCGGACACACCGCTAATGCATCTCTATGGGCAGTCAGCCCGATTTCGGATTGAACGGCAACCAATCAGAAGTCGAGCTGACTGCCCATAGAGATGCATTAGCGGTGTGTCCGCGATTTTAGGGCCGACAAATAGAACCAGGGGGGCGGCCATAAAATCGCCGACACACCGGTAATGTATGTCAATGGGGAAAAAAGGCGGACCTGAATGAAAACTGAATGAGGAGCTCTTCTGATTGGCTGAGGGCATTATCCAGCGACCAATCAGAAGACGGCGTGAGATTTCATTGAGGTAGAATGGGGGATTTTTCCTCCATTCTATCTTAATGAGAAGGAAGAGGACGTCAGAGGTGGAATTTTCGGAAAAGAAGACAGAAGATCCCGGGGCCGGACGAAGAGGCGGAGATGGCGGAAAGAAGAGAGAAGACCCCCGGGGCCGGAGGAAGAGGACGCCTGGCCGGACGGAGGATCGGACGGACGATCGGACGGACGATCAGATGACTTGAAGGCATGTAAGTGATGGACGGGGGCTTCGGGTGTAGGGCCTTAGGTGAGAGCGGCGTTAGGTTAGGGGACGGCGGGGGGTTAGGGTGTAGGGCTTTAGCGACAGGGGCAGGGGACAGCGGCGGGAGCTTAGGGGGTATCGGCGGGGCCTAGGGGGTAGGAGCTTAGGTAGGGGCGGCGATGGCTTAGGGGGTAGACGGCGGGGCTTAGGGGGTATCGGCGGCGGCTTTGGATGGTGCGAGTCGGGGGTTAGGTAGTCGGGGCTTAGGGGGTATCGGCGGCGGGTTTGGATGGTGCGAGTCGGGGTTAGGTGGTCGGGGCTGCTGCGGGGTTTAGGGGGTTAGGGGCGGCGGTGCCTTAGGGGGTAGGCGGCATGGCTTAGGGGGTATCGTCGGGGGTCTAGGGGGTAGGGGGTTAGGGGCGGCGGTGCCTTAGGGGGTAGGCGGCATGGCTTAGGGGGTATCGGCGGGGGCCTAGGGGGTAGGGGCGGCGATGGCTTAGGGGGTAGACGGCGGGGCTTAGGGGGTATCGGGGGCGGGTTTGGATGCTGCGGGTCGGGGGTTAGGTGGTCGGGGCTGCTGCGGTGCTTAGGGGGTAGGGGCTTAGGTAGGGGCGGCGATGGCTTAGGGGGTAGACGGCGGGGCTTAGGGGGTATCGGCGGCGGCTTTGGATGGTGCGGGTCGGGGTTAGGTGGTCGGGGCTGCTGCGGGGCTTAGGGGGTAGGGTGCTTAGGGGGTAGGGGCTTAGGTAGGGGCGGCGATGGCTTAGGAGGTAGACGGCGGGGCTTAGGGGGTATCGGCGGCGGCTTTGGATGGTGCGGGTCGGGGGTTAGGTGGTCGGGGCTGCTGCGGGGCTTAGGGGGTAGGGGGTTAGGGGCGGCGGTGCCTTAGGGGGTAGGCTTAGAGCGGCAGGGGGCTGTAGTGTACAGCGCGATGGTATACTACAGTCCCATGGCGCTTATGGGCATGGGACTGTAGTATACTATAGCGGTGTACACTACAGGAGTATGGGCTTCGGTGGCTTGGTTAGCGGTGTAGCGAGTCGCGGCAGGGGTCTGTAGTGTACAGCGCGATGGTATACTACAGTCCCATGGCGCTTATGGGCATGGGACTGTAGTATAGTATAGCGGTGTACACTACAGGAGTATGGGCTTCGGTGGCTTGGTTAGCGGTGTAGCGACTCGCAATGCCCGCTTCGCGGGCATTGCTTCGCTAGGCTGCAACGACTCGCAATGCCCGCTTTGCGGGCATTGCTTCGTGAGTCGCCTTGGCCGCTACGCGGCCACGGGGAGAGTCCAGGAGAAGCAGCTCGGACTCGCTAACCAAGCGACCGGAAGCAGCGCCGCTCCGACGGAAGTCGCTACGGCAATTATATAAGACATAAAAAAGTGGACATTTTAGGCAGTATTTTTCTTCCAAAGAGGCATGTTTATGGTGCAGAAATATATACTACAAAAACTTAAAGGAGATATGCAATAAAAAAAAATATATATTAAAAATGTAAATTATTGATGTTTTAAATTAATATTTTTTTATTGTGTAAGATATTAAACATAATTTGAAAACTTTAGATCTTTTCAACTTTTAACCCTTTCCTGATCCTTAGTGTAATACAATGTCATGGGTCGAGAGCCCACCTTTGATGTGAGCTCCGACGCGGACCTCATCAGCTGAGATGTCGGGCTTCCAGCACCGATGGGATCCGATCGGTGCTTTTAACCCCTTGAATCCCGCTGTCGTTCACTGACAGCGGGCTCGAAAACTGCTGCAGCAGGGATCGTGCTGTTCCCTGCCTGCATTGATTAACCTGCGATAAGATCGCGGGATGTCCGGTGCTCACGTGATAGCTTCCAGGTTCACACCAAGACCCGGGGCTATTACGGTTCACTTCCTCTCAGTGGTTGACAAGCGCTGCCAACCACTGAAAGTGAAACAAAATTCCCAATGTGCTGCAGCTTTGTCAGAATGTGGCAAAAGCAATCTGATGCTGCAGCACTGTGGCGCCCTATGGGGCTGTGTAAAATCAAGAATTAATAAAAAATAAAGTTTTAAAAAATCGGAAAAAAAAAAAGAAAGTTCAAATCACCCCCCTTTTCCCCCATTCAAACTAAAAGTATTAAAAAAAAAACACATATTTGGTACGAAATCAGTTATTGAGAGCCGTAAACAGAAAAAAAGGTCCAAACGCCAAAATTACATTTTTTGGGTTGCTACAACATGGCTATAAAAATGCAATAACAGGTGATCAAAACAGCATATCCACCCAAAATTGGTATTATTAGAAACATCATCTCAAACCGGGAAAAATAAGGCTGGCTTCACACTACAGTTTTTTCACTGATCAGGTTCCATCCGGTTTGTGTGCCAAAACCAGGAGTGTCTCCAAAACTCAGAACAGGTGTCAATCTTTCAATTATAGTTTTTCTCTGCAAGTTCCTCTCCTAGTTTTGACACACAAACCTGGTCGAACCTAATCAGGGAAAAAACTGCAGTGTGAAACCAACCTATAGTTGTTTCCAAAAGTATTGACACGCCTTCAATTCTTGGTATTATTATCTTCATTTAATTTGTCTTCAATGAAAAAAACACAAAAGAGAATGAAGCAACAAGCAAAACATTGATCATTTCACACAAAACTCCAAAAATGGGCCAGACAAAAGTATTGGCACCCTCAGCCTAATACTGGGTTGCAGGGGTCCTGACCTGTCAGCAGCTGCAGCTGCAGCTGCGTGCGCTGCACACCGGGCCGGAGGGCATATTAGCCCTCCAGTCCTGTGTGCTGATCCAGTCTGCGGCTGTCAGGGTCATCCTGGACAGCCCCGGACCGGGTCGTGCCGCAGTGTGAAGCCACCTTAAGACATCACACAGCCCCAGATGGCGAAAAATGAGGACGCTACAGGTCACAGAACATGGAACAGAAAAGTGCAGTTCTTTTTTTTTCAAACTTCAGAATTTTTTTTTACCACTATCACACGCTGCGTATTTGCTGCATTTTTTTTACGAGCGAGCTCATCACAAACCAGGAGTGGGTGATTAAATCTAGAAGAAGTGGAACACTTGTTTCTATTATATTTTTCATCTGATTGTTACACTCCTGGTTTGTAATGAGCCTGAGCGTAAAAAAATGCAGCAAATAAGCAGCGTGTGATAGTACCCTTAGAGAACAGTAAAAGTATACATGTCTGGTATCTACAAACTTGTACCGACTAGAGGTATCACACCATCACATCAGTTTTACCATATAGTAATCATGGCAAAAAACAAACATGTAATTGCACTTTTTTTTGCAATTCAACCACACTTGGAATTTTTTTCCCATTTTCCTGTACACTATATGGTAAAATAAATGATTGCATCTGAAAGTGCAACTCCTCCCACAAAAAACAAGCCCTCATATGAAAAATAAAAAAGTCATGGCTCTTGGAAGCAGGGGAGCAAAAAACAAAATTGAAAAATCGCCGGGTGAAGAAGGTGTTAAACACTAGGGAAAGCAGCAGCAAAAATTTGTCATGAAAATCTGACTTGCCCCAGTGGGGGCCATGGGGTACTCCGAACCAGGCCTTCTCGACGTTGTTAGGGCTGTGGGCTGTCAAGGTCTGTGGTCCTGGGAGGGCGGTCAGTAAAAATAGGTTGGAAAAAGGTAAAAAATTAATAGGTAGAAAGAATAAGGAAAAAAATAAAATAAAAAGAGTTTGTCGTGACACCACCCGTGGAAGGCAGCCAGTAGGGGCCACTACTACGATCTGGGACCACTGGGGAAGATGGAGTTGCAGATGTGATGGTTTTGCTCCTCAGTGGATCAGGAGTGGAAGGGGATTGAGGTGGTGGAGAGCCAGTGGGGATGAGCTGGCTGCAGGGCTGGGTTAGGAATAACCGCAGGCAGACTCCTGCTGCCTGCGCTGCGTTTCGGTCTACCACTCCTCAGGCAAGAAATAAACAGTCTGACACAATGTTGTGTTTCAACCTGGTTTGCTTGGCTTCTCTCGACAGGCACTTCAGGTTACAGCACAAGTACAGTGGTGGCCCAGGTAGTTCTTGGCAACCAGGATGGCTTGTCCAGTTCCCCCCTTTTGTGTTCCTTTACTCTCAGGTTTTACTCTCTCAGTGCTGCCTGCTCTCCTCCTTCCTGCACACGCCTCCGCACAGAGAGCCCCAATCCAGCAACCACGGGCCTTCTTGGGCGACCGGCAGAGTTCCCTGGCCCTAGTACGGCTGCCTTCTCTTCGCTGTGTCAGTAGTTGGCCATAGCTCTTGGAGACCTCGTGGCCCCCGGTTCTGTGGTTGGCGCATGAAGCCTCCTCGCCACCTTCAGGGCCGGACCACTGGTTCTTGCCCTGTCCTTCCACTTCACTGCAGATTTGTGTGCATCTAATCCTGTGTCATACATGATGGTATTGGATACAGAAAAATAGATTATTCATGATGAGAATAGATTAAATGGATCTACTTAGTCAGTGAAAGCCGATTCAGATGGATGTCTCTAGTGTATAAATGACGGAATGAGGCTTCACTGCTGCATCTGTAAAGGGAATCCATCAGGCTGATGTGCTTTGCATAAGCAGCTGTAAAGCCTCATTCATACATCCCTTTATTACAGGCGTCTCAATGAATCTTTACACTAAATACCAACTCATCTTTGCTTAGTCAGAGCACAGCAACATGATGATTTCTCTGCTGAGCTCTGAATACTGTGGTGATGATGGCAGCAATGAGCATAGGTTGGGCAGCCTGACCTTGTCCAAATAATTCTAGACTTCTGGCTTTTTCATTGCTGGAAAAAGAGACCTTAGCCTTTTTCTCATCCTTCAGAGGTGCCCTTAAAACTTGGCTGAGCATGACACTTACACACTAGAAATACAGCATCACTTGTGCACAGAAGACTATGGTTGCTGTCCATTTCACAGCTGAGGCAGCCATAGTATAAGAGATTCAGATAGACACCAAACACTGGAGCTGCCTGAGACCAACTGGAGCAATGCTGGAAAAAAAGTGAAGACGCCAGAAGGTGAGCATAAGGCAGTGGCAGGTGACTTAGATTTAATGCACCACTCTGGTCGTGCAATTAAAAGAGATGCTGGAGTGGTGCTTTAATTCTTACATGTTCAATGTTTGCATACATCTTGGTATACACAGGATGCTGTTGTAGTCCTTAGGTTTTTAAAGGGAATCTGTCAAACTGTCCAGGCTGCAGCCAATATCTTATAAAGTACATGAAGGTAATATAATATATGGTTACTGTGGGAAAAGATTCCATATTTAACCCCTTTGACATAGGACGTACAGGTGCATCCTGTGCCTCTTTCCCCATGATGCAAGCATGCACTCTGAGCTCACATATTTCCCTACACATGCTAGATGATCTGATCATCCGACATGTGCAGCCAACTGGTGATCGTGGCTCTGAGATAAGTCTGCTCCTGATATCCCTTTAGATTACTATGAGTCATGGAAAGTAGAGCCAAAATTGCAATTCTTTGTTTGCAAACATCTGAATTTTTTTTTCACCACTTAGATAAAGGTATACCTGTTTTGTAGCTACAGACTTGTACTGACCTAAGGCATGATACTAACAGGTCAATTTCACCATATAGTAAACATGGTAAATAAAAACCAATCAATCATTAAATTGCACTTTTTTTTTTGCAATTTCACTGCACTTTACATTTTTTTCCCGTTTTCTAGTACACTATGTAGTAGAATGAAGGTCATGAAAAAAACAAAAAATTGCCAGGTGGTGAAAGAGTTAAAGGATCCCATGAGTTATTTAGGATCATGATAACCCAGGCCATGTTACTCCATGCTATTGTGAACAGCATGAGTGGCCTAAACATACTACCATGGGCTGCAGCTTCAGGGGGTGAAAACAGACAAAGGGTTTCTGTGCGATAATCCTATATGGGCCCTTTGCGGTCTATTAGTTTGTACTGCGCAGTGTTTATACACAGAATAATACAGATACTGAGGATTACACCCAATACACAGGGTAGGTGAAGTGGTACTGTGCACTGTATATATACAGAATAATACAGATACTGAGGATTACACCCAGTATACAAAACAGGAGAAGTGGTATTGTGCAGTGTTTATATACAGAATAATACAGATATTGAGGCTTACACCCAGTATACAGGACAGGAGATATGTACTGTGCAGTGTATATACACAGAATAATACAGATACTGAGGATTACACCCAGTATACAGGACAGGAGAAGTGGTACTGTGCAGTGTATATATACAGAATAATACAGATACTGAGGATTACACCCAGTATACAGGACAGGAGAAGTGGTACTGTGCAGTGTATATATACTGAATAATACAGATACTGAGGATTACACCAGTATACAGGACAGGAGAAGTGGTACTGTGCAGTGTATATATACAGAATAATACAGATACTGAGGATTACACCCAGTATACAGGACAGGAGAAGTGGTACTGTGCAGTGTATATATACTGAATAATACAGATACTGAGGATTACACCCAGTATACAGGACAGGAGAAGTGGTACTGTGCTGTGTATATATACTGAATAATACAGATACTGAGGATTACACCCAGTATACAGGACAGGAGAAGTGGTACTGTGCAGTGTATATATACAGAATAATACAGATACTGAGGATTACACCTATGTGTGAACAAGCATAAATGATAGAGTGCAGCATTCTTCCGATGGAGCAAATGACTCATTGCAGGCAGGGCAATTTTCAACTCAGAAATTAGGAAATGTAATCATTATGATTAAGACCAGCACTGATAAAATTTTAATACAATCTAATAAAACTTTGGATTTTAAGAAAGATGTGGAGCTAGACATTTCCTATTTTCTGAGGATTTTTCTGAGGATTACATCCAGTACACAGGAGAAATGGTACGTGCAGTGTATATATACAGGATAATACAAATACTGAATATGCAAATAGAGCCTGTGGAGCCTCGGTTAAGAGTCTCAAACACAGGACTAGCCATATATCCCTCAGGGGAGGACCCAGCCAAGGGGTGGCTCCTTGCGGAGAACACCATAACCACCATATGAAGTGGCCCTTTACGTCAATATCCAACTCTTTTACAAGTTTACAGATATGACAAGGGAATACCAAGGCCAGGTATCCATCCACATACAGCTGTTTCGGGGTGTTGCCCCTCATCAGTGTGGAGTAGGATTCTGGCTAGGTGGGAGCAAGGCCTAGTAGACCAAGATTGCAAAGTATTCACTGATCTCAGGGAGACCAGTCCAAGAAAACACTGTGGGCAGCTGGCTAAAGCGCTCAAACACAGTGAATTCCTAGGCACATTGCCCCCTGGGAAATATGAATATGCAAATAGAGCCTGTGGAGCCTCGGTTAAGAGTCTCAAACACAGGACTAGCCATATATCCCTCCAGGGGAGGACCCAGCCAAGGGGTGGCTCCTTGCGGAGAACACCATAACCACCATATGAAGTGGCCCTTTACGTCAATATCCAACTCTTTTACAAGTTTACAGATATGACAAGGGAATACCAAGGCCAGGTATCCATCCACATACAGCTGTTTCGGGGTGTTGCCCCTCATCAGTGTGGAGTAGGATTCTGGCTAGGTGGGAGCAAGGCCTAGTAGACCAAGATTGCAAAGTATTCACTGATCTCAGGGAGACCAGTCCAAGAAAACACTGTGGGCAGCTGGCTAAAGCGCTCAAACACAGTGAATTCCTAGGCACATTGCCCCCTGGGAAATATGAATATGCAAATAGAGCCTGTGGAGCCTCGGTTAAGAGTCTCAAACACAGGACTAGCCATATATCCCTCCAGGGGAGGACCCAGCCAAGGGGTGGCTCCTTGCGGAGAACACCATAACCACCATATGAAGTGGCCCTTTACGTCAATATCCAACTCTTTTACAAGTTTACAGATATGACAAGGGAATACCAAGGCCAGGTATCCATCCACATACAGCTGTTTCGGGGTGTTGCCCCTCATCAGTGTGGAGTAGGATTCTGGCTAGGTGGGAGCAAGGCCTAGTAGACCAAGATTGCAAAGTATTCACTGATCTCAGGGAGACCAGTCCAAGAAAACACTGTGGGCAGCTGGCTAAAGCGCTCAAACACAGTGAATTCCTAGGCACATTGCCCCCTGGGAAATATGAATATGCAAATAGAGCCTGTGGAGCCTCGGTTAAGAGTCTCAAACACAGGACTAGCCATATATCCCTCCAGGGGAGGACCCAGCCAAGGGGTGGCTCCTTGCGGAGAACATCCATAACCACCATATGAAGTGGCCCTTTACGTCAATATCCAACTCTTTTACAAGTTTACAGATATGACAAGGGAATACCAAGGCCAGGTATCCATCCACATACAGCTGTTTCGGGGTGTTGCCCCTCATCAGTGTGGAGTAGGATTCTGGCTAGGTGGGAGCAAGGCCTAGTAGACCAAGATTGCAAAGTATTCACTGATCTCAGGGAGACCAGTCCAAGAAAACACTGTGGGCAGCTGGCTAAAGCGCTCAAACACAGTGAATTCCTAGGCACATTGCCCCCTGGGAAATATGAATATGCAAATAGAGCCTGTGGAGCCTCGGTTAAGAGTCTCAAACACAGGACTAGCCATATATCCCTCCAGGGGAGGACCCAGCCAAGGGGTGGCTCCTTGCGGAGAACACCATAACCACCATATGAAGTGGCCCTTATTAGAGATGGATTATCTACGTGGGAGATTTGTCTCAAGGGAAAAACTAATACAGCAATCAGTAGGGGTTATGCATATAACACCTGATGAGACTGAGATGACTAATGATTTATTTGATGAAAATGAGATCAAACTCATGAAAGACCTACTTCATGACTTAGATGATGCTTTACAGAAGGAAATACAATATGGGATTGATGCCAGATTTTTGACTATATATATTCAGGAGAATATTTGCCCAAGAGGGCTAAGATTGGTATTGAATTCGCCTTTCCCTGATGACAATACGTTTACTGAAAATTGGACGTTTATTCTACAAAAAAAACAGCCCTGAGATCAGTGAATACTTTGCAATCTTGGTCTACTAGGCCTTGCTCCCACCTAGCCAGAATCCTACTCCACACTGATGAGGGGCAACACCCCGAAACAGCTGTATGTGGATGGATACCTGGCCTTGGTATTCCCTTGTCATATCTGTAAACTTGTAAAAGAGTTGGATATTGACGTAAAGGGCCACTTCATATGGTGGTTATGGTGTTCTCCGCAAGGAGCCACCCCTTGGCTGGGTCCTCCCTGGAGGGATATATGGCTAGTCCTGTGTTTGAGACTCTTAACCGAGGCTCCACAGGCTCTATTTGCATATTCATATTTCCCAGGGGGCAATGTGCCTAGGAATTCACTGTGTTTGAGCGCTTTAGCCAGCTGCCCACAGTGTTTTCTTGGACTGGTCTCCCTGAGATCAGTGAATACTTTGCAATCTTGGTCTACTAGGCCTTGCTCCCACCTAGCCAGAATCCTACTCCACACTGATGAGGGGCAACACCCCGAAACAGCTGTATGTGGATGGATACCTGGCCTTGGTATTCCCTTGTCATATCTGTAAACTTGTAAAAGAGTTGGATATTGACGTAAAGGGCCACTTCATATGGTGGTTATGGTGTTCTCCGCAAGGAGCCACCCCTTGGCTGGGTCCTCCCCTGGAGGGATATATGGCTAGTCCTGTGTTTGAGACTCTTAACCGAGGCTCCACAGGCTCTATTTGCATATTCATATTTCCCAGGGGGCAATGTGCCTAGGAATTCACTGTGTTTGAGCGCTTTAGCCAGCTGCCCACAGTGTTTTCTTGGACTGGTCTCCCTGAGATCAGTGAATACTTTGCAATCTTGGTCTACTAGGCCTTGCTCCCACCTAGCCAGAATCCTACTCCACACTGATGAGGGGCAACACCCCGAAACAGCTGTATGTGGATGGATACCTGGCCTTGGTATTCCCTTGTCATATCTGTAAACTTGTAAAAGAGTTGGATATTGACGTAAAGGGCCACTTCATATGGTGGTTATGGTGTTCTCCGCAAGGAGCCACCCCTTGGCTGGGTCCTCCCCTGGAGGGATATATGGCTAGTCCTGTGTTTGAGACTCTTAACCGAGGCTCCACAGGCTCTATTTGCATATTCATATTTCCCAGGGGGCAATGTGCCTAGGAATTCACTGTGTTTGAGCGCTTTAGCCAGCTGCCCACAGTGTTTTCTTGGACTGGTCTCCCTGAGATCAGTGAATACTTTGCAATCTTGGTCTACTAGGCCTTGCTCCCACCTAGCCAGAATCCTACTCCACACTGATGAGGGGCAACACCCCGAAACAGCTGTATGTGGATGGATACCTGGCCTTGGTATTCCCTTGTCATATCTGTAAACTTGTAAAAGAGTTGGATATTGACGTAAAGGGCCACTTCATATGGTGGTTATGGTGTTCTCCGCAAGGAGCCACCCTTGGCTGGGTCCTCCCCTGGAGGGATATATGGCTAGTCCTGTGTTTGAGACTCTTAACCGAGGCTCCACAGGCTCTATTTGCATATTCATATTTCCCAGGGGCAATGTGCCTAGGAATTCACTGTGTTTGAGCGCTTTAGCCAGCTGCCCACAGTGTTTTCTTGGACTGGTCTCCCTGAGATCAGTGAATACTTTGCAATCTTGGTCTACTAGGCCTTGCTCCCACCTAGCCAGAATCCTACTCCACACTGATGAGGGGCAACACCCCGAAACAGCTGTATGTGGATGGATACCTGGCCTTGGTATTCCCTTGTCATATCTGTAAACTTGTAAAAGAGTTGGATATTGACGTAAAGGGCCACTTCATATGGTGGTTATGGTGTTCTCCGCAAGGAGCCACCCCTTGGCTGGGTCCTCCCCTGGAGGGATATATGGCTAGTCCTGTGTTTGAGACTCTTAACCGAGGCTCCACAGGCTCTATTTGCATATTCATATTTCCCAGGGGGCAATGTGCCTAGGAATTCACTGTGTTTGAGCGCTTTAGCCAGCTGCCCACAGTGTTTTCTTGGACTGGTCTCCCTGAGATCAGTGAATACTTTGCAATACAAATACTGAGGATTACATCCAGAATACAGGACAGGAGAAGTGGTACTGTGCAATGTATATATACAGAATAATACAGATATTGAGGATTTCACCCAGTACACAGGGTAGGTGAAGTGGTACTGTACACTGTATATATACAGAATAATACAGATACTGAGAATTACACACAGTAAATGTGGCACCCCTGCGGGGATTGCCACAGGCCCCACCGATGCAGGGAAGGATGTACACCTTGGCACACACAGCACCCAACACTTCCTAACCCAGGCCTAGAGGAGGAGTTCCACTGGCTGCCCTTAAGCCAGATCCCCTATAAAGGTCTGGGCCTGAGGGAGGAGTCAGTCAGTCAGTCAGTTGGGACAGAAGGTGAGCTAGGACTGAAGAGCCTAGAGGAGCTGGTTGCTGGGATTAGGCCCAGAACCAGAGAAGACTGATCCAGCTGTGAGGCGCCCTAAAGAGAGGGACGGAAGCCAGTGGGAGCACAGGAAGAAAAAGAAAAGAACATAGTGGTTACCCTTATAGTGCCGTGCCTGAAATTAACCACTTGTGGCAGAGAAACCCCGGAGGAACCAGGAGGATCTAGTTCCCCCTGAAGCTCAGGAAGCACAGTGCCCAAATACGATCAGCTTAGGACCAGGGACCCCAAGGAAATAATAGGGATCCTAAGAGGAGATCCTCACCGGCAGTTGTGGAAGGAGCATCCTGAGGAGAAGAGAGCGGCAAATCTAGATTCAGGCAGATCTACCCAAATCATCGCATACACAGACAGAGGAGGCCTCACAACTCTCCAAGGTGGACATCCCAAACTGCACCGGCCACCTGGTTACCCTCTTGGACCGTACCTGCACAGTGACACCAGTAAAAGGTACTGAAACAGAGACTGTTGTGTGTGTGAGCCTGATTCCCCGCAGCCGCCTGCAGCGATTACAGCAGGGCCGCAACTATAACTCCCCTCATCCACCCTGCCGCGCTGAGGAAAAGCTCCACCTGTGGGGAACTGTACTACCTCTGCTGCACCACACCATCACCTCAGCGCCCAGCTGCAGCGCTGGTAACCGCTTACCAAACACTACAGGTGGCGTCACGTATAATCCCCAATCATCATCCCCATCAGCCATGGAGTGCCCAGGGCACGGAACTGGGACCCGACCAGCCGTGATCCCCACCGAAGCCACTGTTCCTGTATTCGAGTAACCCCTTCCCTGCCGGCCCGACTCATATACAGGACAGGAGAAGTGGTACTGTGCAATGTATATATACAGAATGATACCAGCTAAAAAGGAGGGGATAAGTGCATATAGGGTCTTATCCAAGTAATTGTTCAACCAGAATGGTCTGGGAACCACTCACCTGGAAGGGTTTTGAGAGTCACAACCACTGTTGAGGTATAGATCAGTATGCTGCATGGTAACAGAATCCAAGTGGTAGATAGGAATGGGTTAAAATTAGGGATGGGCGAATCTACTCGCTAGGACTCGTTACTCGGCGAGTAGTAAGGGACTCGCAGGACTCGGTACTCTGCGAGTTTCCCAGTGATTACTCGCACGAGTCCAATGCAAATCAATATCAATCCTAGTTTTGTCAGAAACGCTGACAAAACTAGAATTGCCATTGTTTGCATTAGACTCGGCTACTGTGCCAGTGATAGCAGGGAAACTCGCAAAGTAACTGCTGTTTCTTTGCCAGCCGAGTCCAGCTGTCTTCTCTGTGCAGCTCCAGGGTCCTAGAGCCCGCCTGCTGCCTGATGTAGCAGTGCTGAGATTGTTCTCAGTCTGCTCATTCCCTGTGCATAGACATCTATATTTATGCACAGGGGATGTAGCAGAGAGGACATCGCGTTTTGGACTACGTCGGACAGAAGAGGATTTTTTTAATTAAAGATGGAGTCCCTAATGGCTTTTTTTTTTATTTCAAATAAAAAATTTTCTCTGTGTTGTGTTTTTTTAACCCTTTATTGGAGATTCTTAGTGGCTGGGTCAAACGTGGCCTGACATTAAGAATCTCGGGCTTAATACCAGCTTGTATAACAAAGCTGGTATTAACCCCTTTATTACCCAGCGTGCCACTGCCACCAGGGCCGCTGGAAGAGCGGGGTTCAGCGCCAGAGGATGGCGCTTCAATGAACGCGCCATCTTCTGGGGCGGCTGCGGGCTGCAATTTGCAGCGGGGGGTGCCCAGAAAGCTTGGGCATCCCTGCGCTGCGGATTCCAGCCCCCAGCTGCTTAGCTGTACCTGGCTAGACATAGAAATTGCGCGGAGCCCCACGCATTTTTTTTATTATTTAATGAATTTCAGAGTCAGAGTCGGAGTCTCAGAGTCGGAGTCGCCTCAGAGTCGGAGTCGCCTCGGAGTCGGAGTCTCCTCAGAGTCGGAGTCTCAGAGTCAGAGTCGCCTCAGAGTCGGAGTCGCCTCAGAGTCGGAGTCGCCTCGGAGTCGGAGTCGCCTCGGAGTCGGAGTCGTCTCGGAGTCGAGTCGGAGTCGGAGTCGTCTCGGAGTCTGAGTCGTCTCGGAGTCGGAGTCGTCTCGGAGTCGGAGTCGTCTCGGAGTCGGAGTCGGAGTCGTCTCGGAGTCGGAGTCGTCTCGGAGTCGGAGTCGTCTCGGAGTCGGAGTCGTCTCGGAGTCGAGTCGGAGTCGTCTCGGAGTCGGAGTCGTCTCGGAGTCGGAGTCGGAGTCGTCTCGGAGTCGAGTCGGAGTCGTCTCGGAGTCGGAGTCGTCTCGGAGTCGGAGTCGCCTCGGAGTCGAGTCGGAGTCGGAGTCGTCTCGGAGTCGGAGTCGTCTCGGAGTCGGAGTCGGAGTCGTCTCGGAGTCGGAGTCGAGTCGTCTCGGAGTCGAGTCGGAGTCGGAGTCGTCTCGGAGTCGGAGTCGTCTCGGAGTCGGAGTCGTCTCGGAGTCGAGTCGGAGTCGGAGTCGTCTCGGAGTCGGAGTCGTCTCGGAGTCGGAGTCGTCTCGGAGTCGGAGTCGTCTCGGAGTCGAGTCGGAGTCGTCTCGGAGTCGGAGTCGTCTCGGAGTCGGAGTCGTCTCGGAGTCGGAGTCGTCTCGGAGTCGAGTCGGAGTCGGAGTCGTCTCGGAGTCGGAGTCGTCTCGGAGTCGGAGTCGTCTCGGAGTCGGAGTCGTCTCGGAGTCGGAGTCGTCTCGGAGTCGGAGTCGGAGTCGGAGTCGTCTCGGAGTCGGAGTCATCTCGGAGTCGGAGTCGGAGTCGTCTCGGAGTCGGAGTCGTCTCGGAGTCGGAGTCGTCTCGGAGTCGAATTCGAGTCGAGTCGGAGTCGTCTCGGAGTCGGAGTCGTCTCGGAGTCGGAGTCGTCTCGGAGTCGAGTCGGAGTCGTCTCGGAGTCGGAGTCCGGAGTCGGATCGGAGTCATCTCGGAGTCGGAGTCATCTCGGAGTCGGAGTCGTCTCGGAGTCGGAGTCAAGTCGAGTCTGAGTCGGAGTCGTCTCGGAGTCGGAGTAGTCTCGGAGTCGGAGTCGTCTCGGAGTCGAGTCGGAGTCGTCTCGGAGTCGGAGTCGTCTCGGAGTCGGAGTCGGAGTCGTCTCGGAGTCGAGTCGGAGTCGTCTCGGAGTTGGAGTCGTCTCGGAGTCGGAGTCGTCTCGGATCGTCGGAGTCGTCTCGGAGTCAGAGTCGCTCGGAGTCAGTCGGAGTCGGAGTCGTCTCGGAGTCGGAGTCGTCTCGGAGTCGAGTCGTCCGAGTCGAGTCGGAGTCGGAGTCGTCTCGGAGTCGGAGTCGTCTCGGAGTCGGAGTCGTCTCGGAGTCGGAGTCGTTCGAGTCGAGTCGGAGTCGTCTCGGAGTCGGAGTCGTCTCGGAGTCGGAGTCGTCTCGGAGTCGGAGTCGTCTCGGACGTCGAGTCGGAGTCGGAGTCGTCTCGGAGTCGGAGTCGTCTCGGAGTCGGAGTCGGATCGTCTCGGAGTCGGAGTCGTCTCGGAGTCGGAGTCGTCTCGGAGTCGGAGTCGGAGTCGTCTCGGAGTCGGAGTCATCTCGGAGTCGGAGTCGGAGTCGTCTCGGAGTCGGAGTCGTCTCGGAGTCGGAGTCGTCTCGGAGTCGGAGTCGTCTCGGAGTCGAGTCGGAGTCGGAGTCGTCTCGGAGTCGGAGTCGTCTCGGAGTCGGAGTCGTCTCGGAGTTGGAGTCGGAGTCGTCTCGGAGTCGGAGTCGTCTCGGAGTCGAGTCGGTCGGAGTCGAGGTCGTCTCGGAGTCGAGTCGGAGTCGTCTCGGAGTCGGAGTCGTCTCGGAGTCGGAGGCTCGGAGTCGGAGTCGTCTCGGAGTCGGAGTCGGAGTCGTCTCGGAGTCGAGTGTCTCGGAGTCGGAGTCGTCGTCTCGGAGTCGGAGTCGTCTCGGAGTCGGAGTCGTCTCGGAGTCGGAGTCGTCTCGGAGTCGGAGTCGTCTCGGAGTCGAGGAGTCGTCTCGGAGTCGGAGTCGTCTCGGAGTCGGTCGGAGTCGGTCGTCTCGGAGTCGGAGTCGTCTCGGAGTCGAAGTCGGAGTCGAGTCGGAGTCGTCTCGGAGTCGGAGTCGTCTCGGAGTCGGAGTCGTCTCGGAGTCGGAGTCGGAGTCGTCTCGGAGTCGGAGTCGTCTCGGAGTCGGAGTCGAGAGTCGTCTCGGAGTCGGAGTCGTCTCGGAGTCGGAGTCGTCTCGGAGTCGGAGTCGATCGGAGTCGAGTCGGAGTCGTCTCGGAGTCGGAGTCGTCTCGGAGTCGGAAGTCGGAGTCGTCTCGGAGTCGGAGTCGTCTCGGAGTCGGAGTCGTCTCGGAGTCGGAGTCGCTCTCGGAGTCGGAGTCGTCTCGGAGTCGGAGTCGTCTCGGAGTCGGAGTCGTCTCGGAGTCGGGAGTCGGAGTCGTCTCGGAGTCGGAGTCGAGTCTCGATTCGGAGTCGAGTCGGAGTCGGAGTCGTCTCGGAGTCGGAGTCGTCTCGGAGTCGAGTCGTTATCGAGTCGGAGTCGTCTCGGAGTCGGAGTCGTCTCGGAGTAGTCTTCGGAGTCGGAGTCTCTCGGAGTCGGAGTCGTCTCGGAGTCGGAGTCGTCTCGGAGTCGAGTCGAGTCTGAGTCGGAGTCGTCTCGGAGTCGGAGTCGTCTCGGAGTCGGAGTCGTCTCGGAGTCGAGTCGGAGTCTCTGAGTCGGAGTCGTCAGTCGGAGTCGGAGTCGTCTCGGAGTCGATCGGAGTCGGAGTCGTCTCGGAGTCGGGAGTCGTCTCGGAGTCGGAGTCGTCTCGGAGTCGAGTCGAGTCGGAGTCTCGTCTCGGAGTCGGAGTCGTCTCGGAGTCGGAGTCAGAGATCTGTCTCGAGTCGGAAGTCGTCTCGGAGTCGGATCGTCTCGGATCGAGTCGGAGTCGGAGTCGTCTCGGAGTCGGAGTGTCTCGGAGTTCGAGTCGTCTCGGAGTTGGAGTCGGAGTCGTCTCGGAGTCGGAGTCGTCTGATCGAGTCGGAGTCGGAGTCGATCGGAGTCGTCTCGGAGTCGAGTCGGAGTCGTCTCGGAGTCGGAGTCGTCTCGGAGTCGAGTCGGAGTCGTCTCGGAGTCGGAGTCGGAGTCGTCTCGGAGTCGAGTCGGAGTCGGAGTGTCCGGAGTCGGAGTCGTCTCGGAGTCGGAGTCGTCGGAGTCGGAGTCGTCTCGGCGAGTCGGAGTCGTCTCGGAGTCGAGTCGGAGTCGTCGGAGTCGGAGTCGTCTCGGAGTCGGAGTCGTCTCGGAGTCGAGTCAAGAGTCGGAGTGTCTCGGGTCGAGTCTCTCTGAGTCGGAGCCGTCTGGAAGTGGGGTCGGAGTCGTCTCGAGGTCGGATGCGTC